>JAVYIG010002202.1:0-264117 GCA_035222895.1 Strongylocentrotus droebachiensis
AACACCTACCAACAACTTAAGAAGCATACCATAACCCATTAAATGCTAAGCTTGAGATCATGTGGATAGAGTCTTTGGAAAACACGTGTCATACTAAAGTCGGATTGTACCCAATGGGTTAATCTTATGAGTCAGTTCGTCGATACAGTCTATGCATGAGCGGATAAAGGTTATTTGTACAAAATTGTAAAACTCACCAATTTTGGATACATAACCTAATGAGGCCGGGGTATTTGGAAGGTTTCTAATACCAGGGGGGGGGGGGGGGTTGCAGGTGATGTCCGTTCATGCTTGGGCAACATGTAAGGAAAATTCCTATGGTGTTATGGGGGGGGGGGGGCATTTTTTCAGCCCCCTCCCCCCTCCCCCCCCCCCCCCCCCCCCAGGCCTTATTAGGATTAAGTTATCTTATTTATACATCATCAGTACATTCTATGATACTCGGGTGAAAGTATTCTCTCCAAACGGGAAAACAAAAGGTATTCATGAAGCACCTCCATCACAGTGGCAGTGATTATTTGTGGATATTTGTACCATGTTGAAACTATGAACTGGTCTTATTTGTTTCAACGAGTCTGAAAAGTTTCTGAAAATATGAACACTGTGCCACGTAATTTTCCCTTCATTCTGATACATTCTAAACCATCAGTATGGAGTTCTGCCATGTAGCAGGAACTGTATTAGGTCTTGCGCAACAATATCTTACAGGTATTATTTAGGGGATTCCCCAGTTTGATTCTGTATTGAAGAAAGTTTGTTAGTGTAGAAAGGAATTTCAGTCTATCTGAAGTCATGCACACACACACACAAAACACAACAAAGGTGATATTTGTCTTTCTCCTTTCAAATGATACACCTCCTAACAGTGCTATTTTACAGACACCCAACCAAAAACTAATCAAAGGCTTCTGAAAACAAGTGCATCTTCAACAAAACTTTATAGACAGCAACAGATAGGGCTTCCTTATGATAAACAGAAGCTATAGATAGATAGATAGTTATAGATAGATAGATAGATAGATAGTTTATTGGTTTCCACAATATCTCATTTTACAAAGAGTGTAACAACATATTGAAAACGACTATTTTATACATGTACATACAATACCGGTACACACTATTCAGAATATTGTCCATTAAGTTTAACTTAAGAGATACAGTGGCGGAGCCTATGGAAAAGCAGAGCTTGTTGTGGATAGGCTCCTTAAACTAAACATGACATAATTAACTAAAGTAAAGTTTATAAAATACAAATACACGCTAAAACAAGGAAAGGGAGATTACAGGGATACATGAACCGATACTCACAGTTAACTACAAAAGACAAGGAAAAGGGAAGGGAATATATCTGCAGCTTATTGAAACAATATTACAATATAGTTTGTTCTCGATATGAGTATATTATAAACATAGTTGGTATGGTCATACCGTTTATAGTTACTCATTGTAATGAACATAAGTATACAGTTTGGAGACAAGAGTAGTCAGGAATCAGAAATGACAATATGTATTCAAATAATAACTTTTCAATTTTCTTCTGAATACATGTACACTTACAGACCTTTTAATCACAGAATCGAGAGAATTCCAGAACTTAGGACCTGTATATATTAAGGTATTTTGAGCAAAGCTTGTTCTCGTTCTAGGAAGGTGATAGGAAAACGCCTGTCGGGTAGAATATTCGTGGACTTGATTTCTTTTCTTAAACAAATAAGATAGTGCCTGGGGCAGTTCGTTGTTATTCAGCTGAAACATGAGGCAGCCTAATTGTAAATTAAAAATATCCGAACTCTCATTACTTTAGTATTAAAGAAAAGAGGGCTCGAGTGAGTACGAATAGGTACATTGCAAATTGTTCGTATTGCTCTTTTTTGAACAACCAGGATTTTGTCCAGTTGAAGTTTCAATGAACTACCCCAGGCAAGAATACCATAGTTCAAGTAGGGCAACATTAAAGTGGAGTACAACATTTGCAATACATATGTTGGGAACATAGGTTTCAGTTTGTATATAACACCAGCATTTCTAGATAGTAATGAACACAAATAATTTGTATGTATTTTCCAGGACATTTTATCATCGATAAACAGGCCAAGAAACTTGGTCGATTTTACTTTCTTAATTTTAACATTGTTGAAACAGATATCTCAGGTAAATCGGAGATTGAATTGCTAAATAATATGAAATTAGTTTTGTCCAAGTTCAGTGACAGTCTATTCGCAAAAATCCATTGTGCAATATTCTCAAGTTCCGAATTTACAGTTTCAACAAGAATTTGAGGATTCTGATGAGAATAAAATATGCTTGAGTCATCTGCGTATAGTATAAATGACAATAGTTTGGATGAAAATTTGAAGTCATTTATATATGTTATGAATAGTAGAGGCCCTAAAAGAGATCCCTGAGGAACACCGCACGTGACAGGCTTGACACTCGATGCAATCCCATTTAATGAAACAAACTGTGTACGACTACTGAGGTAACTTTTGTACCACTCCAACGCCTTACCCCTGACACCATAATGCTGAAGTTTTTTAAACAAAATGTTATGATCAATCGTGTCAAATGCCTTGGAAAAATCCAAAAATAATCCTACAGTATGACAGCGGTCGTCAAGAGCAGACGCAATTTTATTAATAAAAAGTAGTATAGCATGAGAAGTAGAATGTTTCTTTCGAAATCCAAACTGAGAGTCCGCCAAAATTCCACAACGTGTGAAAAAATTAAATGTTCGAGTGTAGATCAGTTTTCAAGAATCTTTGATAAAGTGGTGAGTAGGGAGATCGGCCTGTAATTACTACGTTCTAGAGGATCACCCTTTTTAAAAATCGGTACAACTTTTGCTATCTTCATTTGTCCAGGTACTATGCCATTTAACATCGACATATTCATAATATGAGTTACAGGTACGATTATTTCTTTAATGACACTTTTCAGTAACTTATTGGTAATATCATCATAACCTGGGGTCTTTTTAATCTTTAAATTTTTCACAATTTCAGTTATTTCTTGTTCATTGGTTGGTACCATAAATAGTGTAGTGGGGTTGGGATTATTCAAAAAACAATCAAATGATTTTGCCGACTTTGGTATAGATCGAGCCAAATCTGGCCCAATATTGGTAAAAAAGTCATTAAATATTTCGGCAATAGTTTGTTTGTTTTCAGTTGCTGTTCCATGGTTCTTAATTTTAGAGATATTTCGTGAATTTGGTGAACTATTAAGTACATTCTTTATAGAGGTAAAGAAAGCCATTCAATTTGATAAAATGAGGTTATTTACAAACTGTTCCTCCTTTTTTTATGAGTAAAGTTTCAGAATTCGGCCTGGTTAGTTCTTGTGAGTTAGGTTTACACCATGTCAATTTTGTCAATTATTTTTTTAGGCATTTGGCGTCACCTCTACTTGAGATGGAAAAAGCAAATTCAATCACTGTATTCATTGGGTCTCTCCTCCCGGTATATCTGATTGGGGGTGTGCAGGTGGACCACTGCACCGGGGTGTACCCTTACTCTTATAAAAATAGTCCAGTGGTTTCTTAGCGTGCATTTAACGTCCTATCCAAGGGATCGAGTATTTTTAACTGTAACAAAGCGAGCGTCTATGAAACAGGGGGAGGAGCACATTAACACACAATGCAGGATTCATTCATCTGCCTGGGTTGGATTTGAAATTTGAACCCACGATTTTGGTTCGACAGGTAGATGCTGTATCGACTGAGCCACCCAGTCTCCTCAAAGGGTTGTAAGGGTTATAACCGTGCACAGTAATACTTTTTTCTTTCTGTAACCCTCATATTATCTGTTAAGAGTCAGAAGTGTACTCAACACTTAGTTAATGCCCTTCTGGCTCTCATCAGATTATAGAAATCAGTTTGAGAATGAATGCTAATTACCTACTTTTTATTTCCTGTCTAATCTTTCATGCAGTCTCACTAAGGACGAGAAGTACAGGCCAAAGTACAAGAATTTATTAGTGAGTGATGTGGATCTTTTTTTTTTCTTTTTTTTTTAATTTATAAAAAAAAAAAAAAAAAAAAAAAAAAAAAAAAAAAATTATATTTTTAGTCCAATATGTTACAGGCTACTAGAGAAAAGAAGCACATAGTGCAATATTGCCTCGAACATTATTTACAAGTAACTAATCATATTCCATGCCGTGATTACTTTGTGGATTGTGGAGTTGCAAAAGGGGGCTTCAATTATATGTAGGCAAACCAAGGCATTAATCTACATTTGCCACTCAATACCCAAGAGAGAAATGGGGACCTGGTAGGATGACAAAATCCTTTGTTTTAGTAAATGCCATATGCCCTCACGGTGATCATATGGTAGGAATACTCCCCAGGAAGTGGAGATGGTGCACATTGTGCGTGAATGAATCCGATGACCGGGGTAATAATATCTGTAAAGCGGTTAGAGACGGTATTCAATATTAAGCGCAATAGAAATCCAGATTATTATTGTTATTATTATGACGCAGGAGCAAGTGTGAGGTCACTTTATGTTCTAATTGTCAATGCTCTGTTTATATCCCCTTTTCCATAGGAGTACAAATTCATCAAGGATTATGAACATGCCAACATCGACGTCGCAACCTTCGTGTCAGAGATCCTTCTTGCAATGAGATCCACCTCGCAATGAGTGAGTGGACAGAGCAGAGTTGAGACTCTGGCTGGTCATGCTTTGGGATACTCAATGAACTTTCAGTGAATTTCACGAGAGAAAACGAAACAGCCAAACTCCAATATCTTCAATAGTGTTATACTTCGTGTTTTTTGTTTTCCCTTATGCAGATGTTTATGCGTTGGACTGTTTTGAAAGAGTTCTATCTTGTTGAGAACATCACAGAGTTTTATTTTAAGGTGGGACTGCTTGAAAGAGTCCTATGTTGTTGAGAACAAAGGGCTTTGATTGAACAGTGCTTGTAGTTTTTTGTGCTGTTTTGATTTTTGTTTGGGGTTTTAAATCCAAAGCTTCATTTATTGCCCTTTCTAAAAGTCACAAACTTCTTGATGAATGCTGTAAGTTAATATATATCACCATGTTGCTAGCAAAGAGAGTGTATAAGTATCAACCCCTTGTCTACTGAATTCTCTCCATCACATATGCTTCATACACGAACCACCCAGGTTCCTGTTGGCGATGGTTTAAAAGCAGAAACATTGCGCTCTCTGCTATGTATGTCCGCCCATTCATGCACATGTCGGATAACAAAGGTCGCGAGAATCATAACCAAGGATGCGACAAACTTCTAACTTTATTTTTGCCCAATGTTATAAGAGCGCTTGTCCAAAATTTCAAGTAACTTTCAAAGTTGTAATGTTATTTTGAGCCAAGGTAAAGGGCAGAGAGAATCTTTTGACTCAAGAGGCTGTCATAGATTTTGTCTAGTCGGCATGCATGCCAAAAGGATGGCAATACCCTTTGTTCATCGCCAATTTTGGTTGTTCACTGTTACAGAGATTTTACAAATTTAATTCTTGTTCAGATGTTAAGTTTTAAAATGCTGTTTTGTTGTTGTTATACCAACGTAATTGAAATCCGCTTTGCATTTCTGTTTCTTATAACACGAAACTTGGCGAATACGTGTAGGACCTATGTTGTGCCAAGCTGCCATTCATCTACAGGTAATTTGAAAACAGCAGTGGTTCACAGTGGTTCACATCCAAACAAACCTTTATAGATGAGAGTTGGTTATGTCATTCAATGCAATTTGGTTTGCCACATTTTCGAGAATCATGGAGTAGGTATGAGGGGCTATCATCTTGCAATTTCATGACTTCTTTTTAATAAGACTTGATAGTAATTCAAATTTATTTGAAAGAACTTGTACTTCAAAAGTAAGCTGCATTTTGTTTTTTGCTGTCACTCTCTCTGTTTGTTTGTTTGTTTTTATGTCTGTCTGTTCCCCCACACCATTGTGGGGTAAATATCATTGGGTACATGAGAGTTAAAATCAAATTTATGAAATAGGGTTTCGATTGATGTAATGTTAACTTGAGGCAAGATATTAAATCATTCTGTGCAAAGAAAACTTGAAAATAATTGTATGAAACAAAATTACTGTAAAATTTGATCATGCACATAAATTGTTGCTTTGTACATTTTAGCGAATCATCCAAATTGAATGATTTCTTGCAATTATTGGTAGAAAAAAGGAATCGTAATTATATTGAGCTGCACACAATGTATGCCGAGTTTGTGAATTTTCTAAAGAAGAGTTTGCTGCTTTTTAGTGTTGCATTAAAAATCTTTGCACTTACCAAGTCTTACTGTTACAACCCAGATAAAAAGAAGTATTAGATACTGTAAGCTTCAGTTTTCATCATTATTATCATCATCATCATTATCATCATCATCATCTTCATCTCTATCATCATCATCCTCATCTTTATCATCATCATCCTCATCTCTATCATCATCATCCTCATTGTCTTCATCTCCATCATCATCATTATCATCATCATCATTTGTCATCATTGTCATCTCATGAATTGTATCATTATCACATCATTGATAGTCCTTTGATGACAATACCATCCATGACGTCATTAAACATGCATAACAACAAGTGTTCAGTGCTGCAGGACATACTTACTGGTGTTAAGGTGTTAATTATAGTAAGGAGCAATTCACAGGTGTTACATGCCAATCTCATCGAGGCCCATGTTGGAAAACTTCTATAATGGTACCAACAACACCGAAAATAAATCTGTGAAAATTGCTCTTTTACAGATCACCGAAGTCTCATTTTGCCAAAGTTTCTGGTTTTAGAGTAAACTACACCTAACCAAAGTGAACACCACGAGTGCTCTTTTACAAACACTCAGGGCAAACACACAATTGTGATTAGTTTTAGCAGTTCCACTACCATAGATATATGAAGTCTAGATAATACCAGATGATCCAATTTCATAAATGTAGTTATGCAGAGGTTCTACAGTTTTACATGAGCCAAATTCAAATGTAAACAGTACTATCCCGTGAAATGAATGCTAGTTTAAGAATGGTTTGCAGATTTGTAATGGTCTGCTTAGAAATAATAGTATTACCAAACATCAAATGTAATCATAGAATTAAGTCAGAAAATTAGATTAGCTTCCAAATTTTATTTCCTCTTTTCAAGAACGCCATTAGATGAATAAATCTAATAATGTATTGACATCTGCAACAAGAGAAGCCCAATTACTCCAATATCAGTATTGACAAAAAAGCAACATATATGAACATTTTGGGATATTATAGCAGGAGAATAAACTCCAGAATGTATACCTACCTGTAGTACATTTGTATTGAATTATCAATTCCATGGCTACTGACAAGCAAGTGTTTGCTGGAAAGCTTGATGTAAAATGCATTGCCTCATATTCAAATACAGTAGTCCACTTCCTTGTTTTGTAATTATTGACAATGGCAGGCTTTTGTACCATAATATCAAAGACATTTAATAGCTTTCTTTTTGCCAGTAGAGGGAGAATGGAATATTTTTTCATTCCAAAAGCGAGCAGTATCTGTTAGAATGTACGTAGGGGAGTATAGAGTCACTCAGCAATGGTTAGATCAATGAGAGAGAAATAGATATTTTTTAGAAGAGAATCATGAATTTATTAGGTAATTGATTTAAGAGTAGACCAGTGAGTTGTGCAAAAGCAATCATGGAATGTATTTCACTAGATGTGTGTGTGTGTGTGTGTGCGTGTGTCGTGTTCATTGACTCTCATGTGGAGCACGTGCAAACAAAAATGGAGAAGTTTGACTATTCAAAGGCAAAGAGATTTTAAAGTGTATATTTGTGCTTGGAAATGCATAAATTGTAATTCATGTAATATATAGAATATAAATTGTTTTGAATAATGCCCTTAAATGTTTGGGAGATTTGAAATTTCTTGAAGTATTTAAATGAAAATTCTGGAATTCTAGATCTCTTTTCCCCCTTGTATTTTTAAAGACAAATTTCCATCATTTTATTTCCATTATTTGAAAAGATGAGTTTGCAAATTGCAATATCCTTTTTTTTTTTCCCCAATGGTATTTTGTTCAATTGTAATGTCTTCAATTTTCTTTATATTTAGCACATATCTGTTTGGGGTTTGGAAGATGTTGTCCTATTCAAAGGAGAAAGTGTGCTCTGAAATTTGATAAAAATGTCTCTGTAGCCCCAAAAAGACCACCCCCCCCCCCCTCCCCATCCTCCCAAACAAAAAGTTCTATTACCTTTGAGTTTGCACTTGAAGTGCAGTGCTTCTTTGCTCTTGCTTCGTTAACTATAAAATGGTTTAGTTTTTAGGTATTTGCTTTTGAAAAAATGTTTTCTTGTGGTAAATCATCTTGTTTTTATGTACAGTTTGTTTTATTCAGCTGACAAGTCTAAACTTTCCACTGAAATTTGAGGGAATGAATCAAGAATAAAAAAGAGCAAATTTCATAACATTTGTTTTGTATCATCTTGGTTAATTTCTGAACATGCTTTGCAGAGAGTTGTGAGGATCTATTGTATCCCCCATGCTTTCTTGATGTAGGTATTGTCATGAACTGCACACCAAACAGCATGGTCATGCTGGACATCTGCAGAAATATGTTTCTTGTATCATACACACAAATAGTAGGTTATGGGGAGGGTGGGGTATGTGTTGTAAAGTATTACTTAGAAAGAAGATACAAACTCACATTGATCAGTATTCTTGTGGGTCTGTTTTCCTTAAAAAGGAGTTTGTATGTGTCTAGTTTGACCATAGATCAGTCCATTATGCCCAATCTGCATGTACTCTTCACTTGTTTTGAATATTGAAATGCAGGAAAGGGTTATTGAACAACCAAATTGTGATTTTCTTATTTAATGCCTGGTCTGTGGTCAAACTTCAATATGGAAAGCAGGCCCCTATGCTTATAGATATACATGTATGCTAAAAATCATGTAATTTGTCTCTTAAGAACTTGAAATAAATTTACTAGAGAGAAACAGATATTTGATACAAGATTATTATGACAGATGTTGGTTGTTCTTGCGTTTTAAACAAAAAAAATAGAGAAGAATGTATTTATATATTATATATATGATTGTTGAATTATTGTATGTCTCGTTATATATGGATAGCCATATTATTTGTTTCAAGATGGAAAATGTGATATCTGTTGTACATGTTTATGAATACTGAAAGCTGTGTGTGTAATGATTTGTTCTGTATACTATTACTGAACATTAAAATAAAACTAACTGAAACAACGATAATATGTGTGTGAACTCTTTTCTTCTCTCGTTTGAATTGTAGTTTAATGCATGTCCTGTGAAGTCCAGCTTATGTTATAGTTTTTTTACATTTATATTTTGCATGATGACATACGAGAAGAATACCAGTATTGTGTTGATTATATTCAGTCGTAGGGGAAGATTTTTTCATTCAAAAAAGTTTTATTGAATTATGGTATTTTGCTTTTGAAAAGCAAACTATTTGTGAAGCTTCATTGAGGTTTAGAATCTTGGAAAGTTATATTAGATCAGATAAAAATTGAGGAAATATTAGAGAGCGAGAATGGTGGGCAGTTTCGTATGAGGAGATATAGAGCTAAGGATATTTACGATTATTCCCCCCTTCCATCTCACTACCCGTTTTCCCATCACACCCCCCCCCCCCCCCCCCACCCGAATCGGTATCCCTCTCTCTTCTCTTCTTTTCTCCCTCCGTCTCTCTGATAAAATTGCAGCATTACAACGAAATATTTCTGACTATTTCATTTATTCAAAACAATCTATCAAGTGACCTCACTTACATTCATCAGAGTTTAATAAGAGTGCACGACCAATCTGTACAGGTGCATTGGTTATTATTCAACTTATTATTTGAACATTATTGACAGCCCCACAAATGTAAGGGGAGACACATTGAAACACCACAAGGAAGGGGAGTGAGTGGGAGAGAGAGAGAGAAAGAGAGACAGAGAGCAAGAGAGATAGAACGAGAAAGAGAGAGACGGGAGAGAAGGATTGACACATATAAATGTAGTTTTATTTTTAACTCTCACTAACTACGTAGAAGTATACACCTATGCCTACAACATGTACAAATAACACAGTCTTCTACAATCGAAAGAATATTGCACGGTACCATGAAGAAAAAAAGAAGAAAAAAAATATCACAATTCATCAAACTATAATCTAACCTTAAAGGTAAAACAAAGTTTTGGTATGGGGTCATGAATTTGGTTCAAATGAACATATTGGAAGCATATCCGATCCTACAATATTCAGTGATCGTTATCGCGGTTGAAATCGAGTCTAAAGTGAAGAAATTGTAAATATTTAACTCTTTATGTTGTATAGCTCCCTCTCAAGGTCAAAATATTAATTTAACTATAAAACAATGTTTCTTGACTATAATCGACCGATTGGCTATTTCCGTTTGGAAACTATATATCACAACTACATATTCTGAGATTGTTATGGTCGCAGCTACCATTGTAGGCGCTTTTTGAAATTTATCAAATTTTACCGGGAGCACCGGTAAATGTTGATATTCAATTTTTCTCGACAGCAGAAGTGTTTTAGGGGCTAAATTTTCTAGTGCTTATAATACATCCACATGGGCATCCAAATATATAATAATTGGATAGTCAATTTCCAAAATTTCCCAAAACTTTGTATTACCATTAATAGCAAACAATTATAAAAGTAAGCAGAAAATCAGAGAAGCAGACTGGTGAAAGTTTGAACGAAATCGGATTTAACAAAATAAGAAAGCTATGAATTTTGATATTTGTGATCACTTTAACGTATGGGAACTTCAAATCGGCTGAATTAATAATCCGGCAACTCTTATTTGTTCCAACACAAAAAAATGACTATAACAAAATATTTTTCAAAAATGTATGACTCGAGAGGGTCTTTGCTTTTTGAGGACCTGTAAAAATGTGCTATCCATTTTGAGTATTGCACAATTCGTCATCAAAAACAAATTTGAACACTTTCATATTGTACAAAGCGTCCATACTGTGTCATCACTGTGTTTACATTGTTTCCACACTGTTTTCACACTTTTAATATATAAACACTTTTAATACTGTGTTCACACTGTGTCAAGGATATCCATACTTTGTTCACATTCAGTCTGCTTATAACTGTATTCGCACTTTTCACACTGTGTTCAACCTCAAAATGTGTTTACATAGTGTACATTGTGCTAACGCTTTTCATAATGTGTTAGCAGTGTTTCAACTGTGTTAATTCTGTGTTAACACTAGTCATACTTTGTTCACACTCTTAACACTGCAGTAATGTAAATTGGGATCGTTACAGAGGCGGCGGAGCCGGGGGGGCAGGGGGGGCACAGTGCCCCCCCACTTTTTCAAGTACCCAAAAAGTGCCCCCTTTTCCATGGGAAAAGTGCCCCTTTAACTTTGTAAGAAGCGCCCCTTTTTACATAAAAAGTGCCCCTATTACTTTGATATGTGCCCCTGTTCATTTTTAAAAGTGCCCCCTCTCCTTTCCACCTCTGATATGTGCCCTATTTAAATCTTAGAGGTGCCCCTTTTACTATGACAATTGCCCCTTTTCCTTTGTAAGAAGTGCCCTTTTCCCTTTTAATAACTACCTCTTTTTAACTCGGATAAGCGCACCTTATATTTTCACATGTGCCCCCTTTCCTTTCTTATAGGTGCCCCTTTTCCTTATGATAAGTGCCCCCATTTAACAAAGAGCCTTCGCCTTTTCATAAATGCCCCTTTTCACCTATGAAAATAGTCCTTTTTCATTCTCCTACTAGTGCTCCTTTTCATGTCTGGTAAATGACCCTATTCAATTCTGAGAGACAATCGTTTTATTTTGACAAGTGCCCCCTTTTCCTCCTGATAAGTGCTCTTTTCATCTATAATAACACCCCCTTTTATTTTGAAACGTGCCCCTTTTCCTTCCTAATAAATGCTCTTTTTCCTTCATAGTTTCCGCTTTTCATAAAAGCCCCCTTTCTCCTCCAATAAATGCCCCTTTCAAAATCTGATCGGTGCTCCTTTTCTTTCAACTAATGCACATTTCCCTTTATTATTAGTGCCCCTTTTTCATTCTCATAAGTGCCTCTCTCATATATGGTGTTTGCCCCTTTTCAGGTGCGATAAGTGCCCCCTTTCACCACTGATAATTAACCTTTTTTAACAATGATACGTACCCCTTTTCTTTTCTTATGAGGAACCTATCCCTTTTTCATAAATGCCCCTATCAAAATCTGATGGTTGCCTCTTTTCCGTCGACAAATGCCCAATTTCCATTCTCATAAGTGCCTTTTCATCCCTGGTGAGTGCCCCATTTTCACCTCTGAGAATAACCCTTTGTACTTTGACACGTGCTCCTTTTATTTTCTAATAAGTGTCTTATCCCTTCGATAAGTGTCCCCCTTTCCTCTCATCATTAAACGTGCCCCTAATTTCAAGCGACTAAGAGCAATATCTCCCAAAGCTCGCTCGCTACGCTCGCTCACATTTATAGATGTTATAATTATGTTACTTATCAAAGGTCTTTTCAGTTTGCTGTTATGAAAATGTGCTTATTTATAACCCGATGAGGATTATTTTTTTCCTCTTTATAAGATGTAGTTTTCGCACTGTGACCTCACAAATCTTATATTTTTCCTCGCTCGCAAATGATTTTTTCGACCATCACACCCAACTGCAAGGTATGATGCCTTAAAAAGCAATATTTTATAAGATGTATAAAGAGAAACAAATATCGCAATCATCCCTGATAATGTAATCAAATTTTAGGGGTATATACCAATGTCTAATAATTGTTTATTTTCGCTTTGAGATTTCCCTTTGTAGGTGCCCTTTTTTTCCCAGAAAGTGCCCTTTTTTGTTGGTGCCCCCCCACTTTGGAAGTCGCTCCGCCGCCTCTGGATCGTTAGTATTAACTGAAGACCGTAATCACAGTACTTTTGTGGTGTGTGTGTGACACACCATAGCTACAGCAAAACTCTTGAATAGAGTACAATCATAGTATACTCTGATCAAAGAAAACGTTGTCACCACTTTCTTTAGAAGAAAATGTGCAAATTTGGATCACAGGATTTATCTGACATTAAAAACAAGTTGGAGCATTTTAATAGTGTGGAAAATGAACGTTCTAGTACTGTGTGATCATTGTTTACATTGTTTCCACACTATAATTATGTTCACACTTTTAATAAATTAACATTTTTACACTGTGTTCATGCTATATGTTAACGCTCTATTGATACTGTGTTCACATTTACTGTGCTAACTAGCATTATTCATACTGTGTCAAATTACATCACGTGTTCACAGTGTTTTGCTATTGCTGTGTTAACACAATTCATACTGTGTTCAAAGTGTTTACACTGTGTCAATGTTGTGTTAACACGAGTCATGCTTGGTTCATACCGTTAACACTGAGCTAATACTGTGCTAACACTATTCAGTGGTATTTATACTACACTGAATAAACGTTCAGGTGCTAACAATGTTAATGCTGTGCTAACTCTATTCGTACATCGGTACATGTACTTTGTTCGCAAGGTGTTCACAGTGTTTTCACACTATGTCCAATCTATATATCGAACCCGGTCATTCAGGCTATAATGATAAAAGGGCGAAATAACTACAAGGGGACTTTCTCCTCAGCGTTGTTCGTAAAACTTTCTACGTCGATCACAAAACTGGTGCCATTTTTCTTCCACACTGCTGCTAACTTTCCTTCCTTCAATACTTGACCATCAGATTTGACTAGTCTCACATAGCTCCACTCAAAGAGCCTTTCGCCGTCCAGGTCATCACCGACTTCTTGCACGCTTATTCCAAGCTTAGTAGCGCCGAGTTTGCGGAACCATCGAAAAATAGCCTCTGGTTGTAAAGATATAAAAATGAAAGAATAAGTTAAACATTCTGAGAGTGTTAACCTACATGTATTAGATGACAGGAGGAGGTGGGGAAAAAAACTGTATTATATATTTTACGCTTAATTTTGAGATAAAAAACAATAACAAAACACAAAAAAGAGGATGCTTATTCATTGAATATACTTGTTCAGGAGCGTGTCCGGCATTACAGTATGACGGTGGAAGGGGGGGGGGGGGGGGGGCACCGATGAGAAAACTTACCAACTGAATTCAAGTTCATCGCATAAAATGTATTCATTTATCTTCATTCAAAGATGCTGATAATAACAATTTTACTTCATGAAGATAATGATTATAATGATAACCGTCAGTTATCAAGATTTTGTTGAGGGTATTTACTATCTTCCATATAATTCAGATAAAACAATATGAAATAAAATATCAAGCGAAGATATTTATGGGCTTACACATATTTTGTTGATTTAACCACGCGTCCAGTTTGCATCATTATCAATAGTGGATGCTTTTGCGGGGGGTACAACCTTTTTAATAATACTTGTTTTTAATATTTGGTGTATAAACATCACCCCAAAATCGTCTGTTAAGAGCCAGAAGTGCGTTATGTCTATTTATAAACGATCATGCATAAATGCCCTTAGTTCAACTTTCAATAGGTGAAATATAGCCATTCCTTTGTTTCTCTCCTTATTTTTGCTTGACAGAAAAAGTGAGGGAATTCCTTTCAGAAAATCAAAATGGTGGATCCGCCCCTCCACATCAAACCTATATATATCGCAGTCCTCTCCCATTAGAATCTTTGGCACACGCTGTATGCAGGATTGCGCAGTCATCAGCATATGCGACCTTTTACATTTCTATCAGCCCAGTTTTCAAATGGCAAATACGTAAATAGCATTGAATATAGCAGCCGAAGCTTTTCACCCCTTAGTAACCTTTATAACCTTCTGCGATTTCCAAACTTAGAAGAAAATCAATTCGATGCCTTAGATGTTTTCAAATATGCATACGATTGACCTCATTTCTAGAGAAAATGCTACTAGTGGTGGCAAATCAGGCTTGCTCACCCTTTGCTTCAAAATCAACACTGAAATGTTATCAATAAATAGGCATGTATAACGTACAATCATAGCTATCTCATTTTGTGAATGATGAATATACATGTAGTAATATATTTTGTTATATAATGCTCATATACGTATACCACACAAGGCTAAACAAAGTCTGTGCCCACAGTATTTGATGAATTCCTTGCTTGAAGACCCATTTACTACGCCTGGCTGGAGAGGGGCAAATATAAATCAATGCCTCGCTCCTATATGCTTAGATCAAGAGAGATATAGTTGGAAGTGGATATAAAGAGATAATAAAGGGCAAAAGAAAGAGAGAGAGAGAGAGAGAGAGAGAGTGTGTATGTGAATAGAGGTAGATTGACTAGAGACATAATATCGAGAGCGTGTGTGTGTGTGTGTGTGTGTGTGTGTGTGTGTGTGTGTGTGAAAGAGAGAGAGAGAGATAGAGAGAGAGAGAGACCGACATACAGACAGACAGAGACAGATAGACAGACACACACACAAACACACCACAATCACACACAAAATCACACACACAGATCAAACGAGAGAGAGAGAAGAGAGAAAGAGAAAGAGAGAGAGAAGAGGAAAGAGAGCCGGAGAGATAGAGAGATGACAGACAAACAAAATTAATAGACAAATATACCAAGGGAATTTAAATGCCACTTAAGATTCATGGGATGCTAAGACTAAGAGGCCTGATCGACTGACCTGGTGATTTCTCTGCCGCCGGGCTGCATCCGGGATACATCATGTGTGCCTGGGGTGAGTAGAGTTTGGTCGCGATTCCCGCCAAATCCTCGAAGTTGTAGAGAGTCATGTGCAGACGTCGCCTCTCGAGCACGAGCCCACGAACCGCAGCCTTAGACGAAGACGATGACGACGGGGTGGCTGCCATTTTGAAACACTAACGTGCAGCTCGATCTCGAGTCAGTCAGTTTACCACCACGACAAAATAAGACGAGGTTATAGCAAATTAATATATCATCTCAGTGCAATTTGCAGATGTAGAAAAGTGACCTTCTGGCATTCATAACGTATTATATACAACCATAAAAATACTCGAACGCATCTAGGTATAAAACACAGAAACTTAATGTTAAGCGATGAAAATAACTAATTGAGCTTGCGTAATAAATCAATCCAATTTAATAGCCAACTGCATGTAACCATTTATGCACTAAATGATGCTTCGTGTGATGATAAAAATGAATGTCGTCCCATGTGGCAGCTCGCTTCGCGGGTCGTCGATAAAGAGATGAGCTACAGTAGAAGAGAGAAGCAGAGCCGACTCGGAGGCATGCAGGAAGAAGAGCCAGAGATGCATATCAAACCACTTTAGTCGTGCACATGTCATTATGCATCGAGCGAGGACTCTAACAGGTGACATGGCCGCTTATTGTATGTTCATGTGCAGACATGGTCGCGTTTACACTAGTTTCACTGTCCCAATCATACTGAAAAGACATGTACACCAGGGCTGCGCTTTACGAAACCGCCATAAAAATGCATGATTAATACTTTGGGATTTCATTAAAATGCATGTATTAAAATTAAGACATGTTCAAATGGAAATTTGACGAAATTGGGCTTAATATGATGGCTTCGTGAAACCAATGCTCAGACCGACAACAGACCAAAGTAAAGAAGAAGAAAAATAAGAAGAAGGTGAAGAAGAAGGACTTGGAAGAAAAGAAAAGAAGGAGGAGAAGAAAAAGAAGAAGGAGAAGAAGAAGAAAAACAAGAAGAGCTTCGACGAAGAATATGGAGAAGAAGTTCGAAGAAGAACAAGGAGAAGAACGAGAAAAACAAGAACAAGAACAAGAAGAAGAAAAAATACTAGATTCTCCTATAATAGGCCAAGATGTTGCAGATTGTTTTTTTGGAATCGAATTCGCGGTGTGACATGGAGTGTTATTAAATGTAATTCAAAACGAATACTCATTTATACTTGGGGCAAAGTTCGTTTGATTAAATACCCCCTTAAAATATACTTATCCTTCCGAAACCATGATGCCTTCCACGAGTGATCAGCGTCATAATATTATACATCAATGTGTAACCATTTTGCTTTTGAGCCGAGATGTTATATCAAGTAAACCTTACCCTTGTGTGTATATGAAGAGAGATATAGACAAGATAATATGAAGCATTCCTGAATCAATACAAAAGGATGGGTCAATATTGAATGTTCAACTGTGTAACTGTATATGAATATCACGGTAATCACAATGACACGGAATCATGTTCATATTTTGATGACTCAGCCCGCAATGTTTGCACAATTCATATCGAGATTACAATGTGCCTCGACAAAAAATACTTGAGTATGATTTGCAATGTATGCAGCTTAGCTTAATAAACGACAGACAAGATGAACGAAATATTATGGGTGGATTGTTAAATCAAGAATTTATTTTCACGTTCTTATGATTTAACACATTGGAAACATTCAATCCCCCCTTGATCCCCCTCTATCTCTCTCTTTCTCTCTCTCTCTCTCTCTCTCTCTCTCTCTCTCTCTTTCTCTCTCTGCTACTCAATTTCTCTCATATTTTCACCCCTTTTCATACCTCTCTGGATCTCATTCTCCCTTCTTTCTATATCTCTCTCCCTCTATATGTCTTTCTATCCTCCTCTCTCTCAGTCTTGTCTCTTTTTACCCCACGGCCTCTGTCCCTCTCTGTTACATCACTTTCACCTTTCCTTTCTTACTTTGTGTATGATAAGCCCCTCTATCTACAATATATAAAACGTGATATAGGATTAAACAACATTCTTTTCCTCTAGCAAAGAGATGTAATCAATATACATGAAAAATAATGTAGGCCCCATCATTGCGAAATAGAGTCTTTCAACCCAGGCATTTTGTGTGTGACAGAAATGCATTCAATCATCAAATACTCCAATGAATGCAATATATAACAATGGATTTGGTGGACAAAGCTGTGAATATGAAAGATGAATCATATTTATTCTTTTTGTTCCGAGCTGTAAAATAAGCTTTTATGTGCAATCATTAAATCCATATTCATTCCCAAACAATTCATCGTTATTTTAAAAGTTTATTTGGATACACTATAGACAGCTGTTATTTCCGCACTTGCACACCGTGTACATTTTTTTTAATCGAGAAACAGAGTTTGCATTAGATATGACTCATCACCCTCTCTTTCTCTCTCTCCCTCTCTTTCTCTTTTTCTCTTTTTTCTGAAACAAAATCCATAACGCTGTGTTTGCTTGAGGTGTTATCATTGTCATCAGTGTGACGTAGGTGAATTTCAATGGGCGTAGCTCCCTATGTAGAGGGGGTATTAAGGGGTGAGCCTGCATGCATGCACCCCATCTATAAAAACAGATCAATAGTAAAGGCTCATAAATATACTATATAGCAGTTGTTAAGTTATTCCAAAAACATTTTGTTAAAAATGTACATGTACTAATAATGTACTTATAATTATGTATGTACATGTACTAATAGAATGAGGGAAAAAATTGCGATGGGATTATTTTTTTAAAATAATTTAAGCCTAATAGGCCTATACCTATACAAACCCACATAATGGACGGAACTGTTATGGTCGTAATATCAAAGTAGATGTTTGCTTCTTTTTTTTAAATGTGTAAGAACTACTTCAGGCAAAAGTCAAACCTATAGTGTTCCTTTGAATGTATTTTATATTTCACCAAACTGCTGAAATGTTGCTCAAGTAGGTATCACAGGGAATGATTTTGGGAATATAAAATGAAAATAAATCTACCCGCTAACTTCAAAATTAAATAAATATTCTCGATACAGTCAACGGCCATGGGGCATTCCCTTTCTCAAATTGAAATGGAAAACGGACGACAGACTTTGTTTATTATTTGAAACATGCAATATGAGGGAACGGTTATAGACATGCTGAGTTTAATAAAGACTGCCCCTCTAAAAACTCTCAATAAAATAAATCTCGCAATGAACTCTCGGTTATAAAGAGTAAAGGCATTGCAGAAATGGCGCCTTAAACACCTCAGGCTAACGAATGATTATCAGTGTGTGTGCCACCTGCAGTACCTCCCAATTTGAGGTCTGGTTTACTTTTTAGTTAAACCGCATCGTGTGAATATTACGTTCTATAATGATAATCATCACTACATTTCATAAACCCTTATCGAAGCTTCCATATGTGCAGATGAATAAGAACGGTAGAAAGGTGTCATTAACATTGCGGGTGGTTGCGGTTTGAAATGTGTGCATCCCTACCAATTCGAGCACCTCTTTTCCCGCGGTACGCCACCACACTCAAAGTTCCGTGCACATAATACGTCTGCCTCCTGCTTGCATATGTGTGTGTGTGATGTTGAACTGGCTTGCCGAGGGGGACACAGCGAGTGAATGGAATTAAAACTATGGGCAGACTACACTCTAGCAGACAATGATTTTAGTCGCATAATGATTTTTAGGTGCGTTTTGAGAGATCTTAGCTCACGACGTTGATCGTTATTTCCCCCGCCTTGCTATGTCTCCATCTGACATTAAAACACCTGCAGTGCTTTGGAATTTGTATTGGGAGGTGGGAGCTCGTTGGCTCGCTTGAGCTGAGTCGGAATTAAGATGCCCCAAATCCGCATCGGGTAATGAATGATCGAGACGTGTTGCCCTTCCTGACATTACATGCCGTAAATTTGTAAGGATCAAGTCTGCTAGTCAAGTTCAATATCGACGTGGTATCACTTTCAACCTTTGCAGGATTGAACTACTTTTAAAAGATAATCCCGACCTTTTCATTTCAAGATACCAGCAATAGACCCGTAAGTATATTATTCATTATAATCTACAGGTCTGATTTTCCAAAATACAACCAAATGGAATGTTTGGTAATCACCAAGTTGATTATGAATCATTCATTCGTTTGTTTTTCACCATGCTCCATTGCACAAGGAAACGATTGTATGTGGGTGAGATTTATGCTGTGTATTTAATACCCTTTCGCAATCAGTTCGGATTGTGAGTGATATAACAATTTAATTTGCTTATGAAGGTTGTATAAACAAAGTCATGACTCATTTGTTATTTATTGGCTTTCCCAGGACAACAGGGAATATGCATTTCACGGGGTGAAAAGATTTATAAAAATAATTATGATCCTTATACCATAGCGATTGTAAACATCTATATAATTCTCTATTATACATAATATATTACGAACTTTACCCTGTATATCAGTGCATGTAGATCTGTTTTTAATTGACGATTGACTTGTTACGATATCTAAATAATTCACAGGTAAATCAAGTTTTAAAAAATATGACTGATCGAGCCGACAATTTTGTTATCCTCTATTTTCATTGGATTTCAACATGCATTAGAATTTACAGCAACCTAACAGTCTTGAAAAAGAAGAAGAAAAAAAAAACGCTAAATTTCTATCAAGACGAATTAGCGTGATAACCATAATAGCATAAACAATACTCTTATTTACAATTCATTGTGCACCTCTACATACGTTTCCCCTTTTAAAGTTTATATACAAAGTGCTATCTAAGACAATTCGAGATTCAGCTAAAATGTCGCCAGGTTATGTAAAGATGGCTCAAAATCTTAATACCAAAACATTCCATAAGAAAAAACACCTTTTTTGCTTAACCTGAATACCTAACCCACAGATCATTAAAACTGTTGATCAATATATATTTATAAGCAGAAAAGGAAAACTGTGTAGCACTCCTTAATAACCCCCCTAAAAGAGGTCTTGCATATTATGACATAATGCCCATTTCAATGCTAGATATTCATAAACAATTTCTCTTTTAACTTTTCACTTAGGAGAAACCTATGCCATATTTATACAAATATTCAATTGCACACATGTTTTGAATATTGTTTATTCATTTTATTTGGGGAGGAGAAGGGTGACAATTGTTTTCTTTGAGGAGGGGGGGGGGGGGGGGGGTGACAGGTTGATATGATGTATGCATACAATCTAATGTCCACATCCACATTGCCTTAACTTGATGATTATACCGAGTTGATATGTCGTAACAGTGTAAAAGAACAGGGGAAGAAAGGAAAATTGATAGGCAGGACAATCGCTGAAATTCCCCAAGCTTTTGATAGCAAGATATGAATTAATAATGTATTAATATATATTATTTATTTCCTCATATAGGATGAAATGCTTTTCAAGATGTTGATTTTCAAACATGGCTTCCTATGAGTTGATGATAACATGTAAAATGCACCGTAACAGATTTAATCCTATTCAAGCATTTTGATTACTCGGGAATGAAGAAAAAAAGTTTTGAAACTTGTGATGATTAATACTGTTTATATTTTTTTAGCTACAAAATACCACGATTACAATAATTGCCGAGGTGATAAATAATCTCTTTTCACAACTCGGTATGACGTATGTGTGTGTTGGTCATAGTGGTTGAGTATGGCCTGCCAAATGAAGTCAGTGATATTTGAATTGCGTTAGATCAACACTATCGCTGACTCTCATAACTCTGTGGAAATAATGTACATGTATATTGTGTGTGTGTGTGTGTGGGGGGGGGGCGCACCTATATTTCTGATGTTTTGTAGCTATAATAATACAAGTTCTTTTGAAATAAAGTCTTGGAAACAAAATTAATGTCTTTCCAACTAAGTTGATGTCAGAGTGGGCTTCATTTTTTCTTTTTATACTGTTACGGCCTTAATTTTACTTGTTTTCCTCAGAAAATCAACAACCGCCAGACAACAATGGCGTGTGCGATATCAACGAACACGGAGAACGATGAACTGGACGTCTCGATCACGGAGGCGATCGTCCAAGCCCATTCGATGTACGACGAGCTCTACAACAGCCGACAGCTAGAGAAGATGGTTGATTCCATCTACGCTGAGGATTGTTGCGTCATGATGGAAGGGCGTGACGTCATCCGGGGTAGGAAAGGTGAGGTTTAAATTGGGAATCAGTTATATCTGTATTTCATAACAACAAAAAGTTATCGATGCAGCAGCGTAAACCTCCATCCGACCAAAATACTCCGAAGGCCACTGACAACCTTTTTAAAGACTGACAAAAACCTTTCTGCGACCTCGAGCAGGGGTTGTCGGCGACCAGTCGTTTCTCTAGTTTAACTTAGGCTTTATAAACCTAGACGCTCATTAGCATACCTCCTTTATAAGGATTACTTGAGTAGGAAGGTGGTTCTAAACGGACACTCTTTTTTTGAGAGGGAAAGAAATAAATAGAGAGAAAGATAGATAGAGAGAAAGATAGAGAGAGAGAGAGAGAGAAAGAGAGAGAGAAGGGATGGAGGGGATTAGGTACGATGTGAAACGTATCGAAGATAGAAAAAAAATAAGAAAAACCATATGACGGACGAAACTTCTATAGAAGACTGAGCACGCTCGCAACTACTTTTGAAAAAATTCAACCTAAATCATCTTCAATAGCATTGTTCGTCACCTATAAGATGATGACGTAAATCCTAATCAAGTGATTGGTTGAAAGCGTATATTTGACCAGGGTTTTATTTTACCTAACGCGTAATTTGGATAATGACCGGTCATTTTCCAATTATAATGACCGGTCATTAGTAAGATCACTTTATATAAAAAATAAAATATAATCTTCTAAAACAATTAATAATACGGAGGACTTTTTTCGGGCATTAGTAAATTATTACCCACACTCGGTATCTTCAAAACAGTCCAAACACCCTTGGCTACCGCCTCGGGCGTGTTAGACTGTTCCAAAGGTACCTTGTGTGGGTAATTCTGACTAATGCCCTCACTGCTGTGTATTATTTGTATAATGTTCGTCACCTTTTAATATTACAATGACGATGAGGTATTGCGTAATCCGAACATGATTTCTATTGGATGTATAATAGGGTATTGAAATTGCCCTTGATTGATTTGATTAGAAATTACTTGTGATCGTGTTGCATGTAGAAATAGTAGAACAACATAAAGAAAGGGACTGAAAAATACGAAAGTGGAACAGGGAGGAGGACAAAAGTAGAATGGTAATGAAGAAAAGGTAAAATGAAGAATGTACAGAGAGTGAGAGATAAAATAGATTGTGATATAACAAACGTGATGTCTAACTGTTGTGTGATGAACAAGGACAGAGCCAGATTAATAATATTGTACAGTTATTTTGACTGGCTTTAGGTACATGAAGAATTTGAAAAAGATAATTCCTTCCCTTCTCTCTCTCTCTCTCTCTCTCTTTCTCCAATAAAACCACTTTCATGCTTATTTTTACAGAACTACTTGAGCTTCTCTGTGGCTTTTCGAAGGACCCCAGCCATCATCGCGTGGAAAGCACTGCGATGGAGATTCGAGAGATCACGGCACCGGGCCAGCGAATTTACGAGCTCGGTCGCTATTCATTTTTCGACATCCCTAACACGGGACGCGCGGACGGCAGACACGTCATCGTTTGGACTCGAATCGGCGGGAAATACTTTATCACTTTGCAAAGTATAAATCCGATTACATGAGGTTGACCGTGAGCAAATATCGTCTACATCACTACGTGTGAACTCAAGAAGAAAGACTTCATAAGACATGTATCCGACAGAGAAAGGCTTTACTTGTGAAGAAGGCTATAGATTGTATAAATATTGCACTTGAAATGTTTGAATGTTCTGAGCACCTTAGCGGCATGAATAGGACTTCTATGGTAGGAAATTTTTTTTTTGTTTCCTTCTTAAACTGGCACAATATGAAAGAAGGAATTGGATAGACTACCAGGATATTAGCAGATTGACAGATTCACACAAGCGCACGCTCTGACATCGTAGTATAGACGTGACTGCTCCGGTTTAGTGCAATACAATGTAGCTGCGACAGACGCCCACGTTCTTTCGCAACATAATAGTTTGCTCCGAAGGTCCTGTTATATCGTCCAATATCATCCAATATGCTAAGCGACCTTTCTTAAGGTCACAGTGAATAAACTCAGCTCGTACTGTGGACGTATAAGTACGTTTTTAAAGGTTTCTCTGACTCTTAGTCAAATTGTGCATGAATACACTATGTTGAATTTAAATAATGTGTTCTTATTGAAGTCGTGTTTCACTTGTGGTAGCACAACGTAAAGAAAATGCGTCATTTTATTCTTGGTTGACTATGATAAAATACATCCTCCCGTATTTTTACCAAAATGTTAAAACGGCATTTGTTTTAAAATATGGGATTTAACAAAGGAAGTTAATCTGACCGAGGTTTAAATTTTCTTTAATTAATTAAGCGCGATATAAGACCCAGTGTATGGTTTAACCACGGACTTAGTTTATAGTTTAACTAATTTAGTAGAATGCGGATCATCTTGTTTAGTATAGTAAACGTTGATGCCTGGTCTTGCGGAATACTCTTTTTGAAAGTAGTGACTTCTCACCGTGTTACTTATTTAGAAGGTTTCTCTTTCTTATAAAGTGGCAAAACTTGATAATTGGTGAAGAAATTTTCGTCCAAACCACCCAGGGACATTATTTGCAATGAAAGAGAATAAATATTATGTTGGCAATAAGACGGTCCAACTCATGGATATGGATTGTTTTCTAATTCCAGTAAAATTCTTGAGATTGAAAGAGTTGAATTATGTTTATCTCCTCTGAAATTATAATAATAAATATTATTATGTATATATAAATGTAATATAGTGTCGCGGAAAGATACGGCGCAATAATACAATTATTGTCAGTAACAAAAAAAGAAATACTTGACAATATCGCACTCCTAAGATTCAATAGGAAACGATCTACATTTTCAATGGCATTTCTTCAATGGCTGAAGAATAAATCATTTTACCCGACAAAGATAGAATGTCCACATAATGAGGAGCGGTGCAAAGGTGAATATGGAAAGCGTCTCAAATGGCGAGCACCGCTATGGCCGGGGGCCAGTTTTCACCCGATACCGTGTGTAGAGGTTAGAGACCGGTATTCACAATATCAAATTATGATAATTTTGAATTCATCAATGAAAAGTGAGAATTCGATACGGTACTACAATATCTATAATCATTTTCATGCTTAATTTAATGGATTGTGATCACTTGTGTATAGATAAAATAAAGAATAATAATAATCACTAAAGCAATGGAGATACATTTAAAATTATGTGCTAAGTTGATATTACAGTCAATCGAATGCGTCGAAAATTATTTTGACATTTTCCTTCTTGTAAAGCTAAAAGCGTGTCAAATCGGATACGAATCGTAATAAACTAAGCAATATATAAAGTATTGCAGATTTCATATTGTTTTATCCAGTAATCTCTTTTAACAAGACATAATTCGTTTAGCAAATTAAAGTTATTTTATTTCTCGCGATCTCTATGTTATCAATACAATAAAAGGATTTTTATTTCATATTAGCTAAACGGTGAAATGATCCAGACATGAGTTCAATACCGCTTCAAAATTATACCAAATCTCTCTTTCCCTCTTTATTTTCACTTTATTTGCATCTCTCCCTTTCTCTCTCTCTCTCTCTCTCTCTCGCTCTCTCCCTCTCTTTCTCTCTCTCGCTTTCCTCTTTCTCTCTCAGTCCATACCTCTCTGCCTATGTCACTCTCTGTCTCTGTTTGTCTCTGTTTATCTCTATCTGCCTGTCTCTCCTAGGCTGTCCCTGTTTATCACACGCTCCCTCTCATTTCCTCTCTCTTTACACTTGTCTTTATCTCCATATATTTTATTCTCTACTCTTGTACCCAGTAAAGGCATACGAGTAGTTCATAAGAAATATTAATTGCCGACATTAAAAATAAGATTTATATTAATGTCCTGCTTACATACAATTCTGTTGTTTCTTTCTTTAACAAACTTATGAATCAAGATTTGGTAAGTGGCTTGTGACAACTGTCATGCAAATAGTATCACTTCGGAACTCCTGACAAAATATTGAAATCTTTTGGAAATGAATGAAATCCGAGACGCAGAAAACAAGATGAATATTTATATACTGAACCATTATTTTGAAGATTTGTTTAAATATAAAAGGGTATAATACAAATTGGCAGAGCAATACTCATTTATTATATCACGCTTTCCTCTCAAACAAGTTCACTAATCAGTACATCGCGCGTCCCCATTTAAAAGGAGCTTCCCACTGACTGCGCTCAAAGAAATCTTATTCATAGTCCAAAACCGAACTTCTTTGTTACGTCACGCGTAACTCTCAAACCAATCTACCTTTGTTACGTCACACCTAAGTCTTTGCTCCAATCACACCGCGTGACTCTTTTTGCCCACGAGTGAAACTTCTTTGTTACGTCACACCTAAGTCTTTGCTCCAATCACAAGTTGCGCAACTCTTTTTGCCCACGAGCGAAACGTCTTTGTTACGTCATACCCAACTCTCGAACTTTGCACCAATCAGAACGCACGAGATGTTTGAGACGTATATGCACGCCTCCCATGGCCCAACCCTGCTGCGCTTAGCTACGCAAACAATCCAGGTTTGAGAAAGAAAATGAAATTGTGATTCGACGCGACGAGATGCAATGTCTAAACCACTCTTTGCTATAGTCAATCTTTTAAAGGGGATGAGAAATGTAACCAAGAAAAGGAACAGGATTAAACCAATAATATCTAACAGCTATTGATAAAAGAAAAATCGTTATTTTGGATGCTTGATATGGTGAGTAAACCGAATGCCACAATTTTGCTTACTAAATAGTTTTTATCTAGTATAATCAAGGAGTTTGGTCTAAATGGCAAAACTGTCTCAACTCTATTTTGACCAAAGTGGCAAACATTCTTACACACGTTATGATGAGACAATATTATGTTCATTGGTATAAGAACTAATGTTTTTAAGATGGAGAGAGAGAGAGAGAGAGAGAGGGGGAGGGAGAGAGAGAGAGAGAGAGAAAAAAAAAGGGGGGGGGGGGAGGTAGAAGAATGTGAAGGAAAAAAAAGTTGGTAGATCTACACCCCCTTCTATGTGCATCACTCGGATACCTTGTAATCTCGCATTCATTGGCCTCGTAAGATTTATTTTACAAAATAAAAAAGAAGGGGAAAATCTGGCCCATAACATTGGCTAGACCCATCTAAATTCGTGTTTAGAATTTGTGAATTGTGACATTTGGCTTTAGCTTATTTTGATATCTCGTTTAAAAGAACGTTCAGTCTCTAACAAGAATTAATATGTCGCACTGGCCTATACATTGCTTTTAATATCATCATGCAGTATAGTATTTAATAGGACTACTATATACACTCCTGTCAATCTTTATTTTCCGAAATAGGATATTGATTCGGGAGCACCAAAGAAAAACAGCACTTCTCAAGATGTGAACGCATCGCTGCCATTGACAGGCATTCAACAGACAGCTAAAAGAGAGATGGGATTTTGCCATTACCAGCCGGAGATGGCGTCGTTCACATCGTTTGTATCCGCAAGTCGAAGTGCAGTGAGTGAAATTGGCGTCGCTCCTGCTTGCAATGGCAATTCCCCCCTTCCTGAAAATCTGACGACGCGTTTTCAGAAGCTTTCCCTCCAAAGTACCTCGGATAGCACCTGTTTAAATGGAGTGGATCTACATGGTAGCGATGACCACGTGGACGACGCGGCTGAGGATGGTGACGGTGTTTTCGACGGTGTGTTGTCTTCGTCTGATGTCGACATGGTGGATGAGGTCATTGACGATGACGAAGGAAGGATATCATCACACCGAAACAAGTTTGATCGAATTCGGCTAGACGAGTACCGCGCTCACCTGATCGACCACGCCAGTGAGGTCATCCAGTCTTTCTACAAGACGTGCAACGTTCGATTAGACAGCACGAACAACAACTCTAACGTCGACTCGATGCAGGCTGTGTTGACGTCTTCGTTAATAGCATTAGATATCCCAAATGCACCTCATGGGGATGTCGGAATATCGCTCCCAAAATCACTACGCCACCAGGCCTTGAAGCACAATGAGACACCCGTCTCGTCATCGTCATCGACGCAAGACGACCATGTAAAGAGACGACCACGAAAGAGGGTATCATTCACGAGTGCGCCATCAGTCAAATGGTTCAGAAAAGACGATATGATTGATCTACCCACAAAGGGAATGGGAAAGCATAATCTCATCGCCATTTTAAGACAACTCGTATTACCACAGAGGAAATACAGAGAGGAAAGTACGTGTAAACTGAAAGTGATACCCATCCTAAAGAAAAGATATAAACGACTAAAAGCATGAACACTTTATTTGAAGAAAAAAACACTAAAGAAAGTTTAAGAGGGAAAAATTCACTGAGAATGGCGCTAAAGAAAATTCCAAAATCAACGGTCTAGTAACAGCAACAACAACAACAGCAGCAACAGCAACATAAATAACAACATCATCTACAGCAACCGCGACACCAGAAACAAGAACGACAACAGCAGCAACAAAAACAAGAGCGGCAACAACAGAGCATTCCCATTTGTATACTAGAAATCCGTTTTTCTTAATGACTACATACATGTATACATTCTGGTTATAAAGGTCCCAATCCGACATTAAATTCATCAAAAGGATATACTGTACAAAGCTTATAAAGGTGGTCACTTCATTCAATATTTGAGGCATGCACTTTCTTTCTATATACAATTATCGTTATCACTTCAAGAAAATGAAATAAATGAAACAACACTCAAAATGTGTTTACAAACTAAGTGGCAAGTTTATTACCAGTAAAAATCAGATCTGTACATATTTTAATCATTTATTTCTTATTCTGAATATCAATTCTTTCTAATCATAATTTATTACTTCTCTATGTACATTTTTATGTATTAATTGCACTTGATTGATTAAAAAGGTTTGATTCACTAATTAGCTAATGCTTAATTCATCTCATTTTTCTAATTCATATGTAACGTAGTGCTGGATTGCGTATTTCAATGTATATATTTTGCAGATATTAAAACATTGTAGCATAGGCGATAGCAACGGAGAAATGGGCACAGAAAAGCATAAAGTTAAAAGCCACAAGGGAGATTTTATCGCAACAATTTATATTCTAAGGAAAATTCTTTAAACATATATTTTAAGAAAAAAAATCACAACATTACGCAATTTATTCAAATACACCTATTACTTAATTATTTAGTATTTCTGTGTACAAGCGTATGATTAAATAATTAAATATGATTTAACTACAAAAACGCTTAGCTATTTTATCTAAAACTGAAGCTGTAAGTTTTAGAAAGAAAAAAAAATAAGAGAAAAACAACTACAAAAGAATGTCAATATATACAGAAAAAGAGCTTATATTAATAGGCAGCTGATTTGAAATTCTAAACGTTCGATGAACATGACGAAAGGCAAATATCTGTCGTAATAATTATTGTGTTCAAGTTTGAAACGTCTTATTCAAATAAAAGGGCTCAAAGAAATTGAAACGAAGGGTTTTATCAATAATGGTTGTGGTGTGAGGTATGAATAATTAATATGTGATATTCGTTTGCCAGAAGTTAAGCTCGTTGAATTTGAAGTAATTAGACATAATTATATATATACTCCTGATGTATATTGATACTTCTGATGTCTTTTGTCTATTTATTAACATACAAGAGTTACCGAAAATAGTAATGGAAAAAGAGACCAGTCCAATGGGCTTTTAGTAATTGAGAATATTTGTCTCAAAGTGGTATATTTACTTTTTATATCAAACACAAACAGGAATATCAAATTCACTCGATTTGGCAATCAGAGATTTGAGTTTTGTAGTGAATGTTTCACTCTCATAGTACTCCTAAAACTTGTCGACTCATTGTCCTGGCTTAATGCTTGAGTATGAAACGCTTCTTACGATCTCCAAGAATCAACCTAATGAAAAGAAACAAAATGAAACATTTGATATTATATCATTAACAAATTTTCAAGGCATCATATTTAGAGTACATTATTATGATATTTTGTTGTTATCTCTTTGTGCCGTCATGCCGAGTGGCTATCAGTAAACATGATTGGCAAAACCTTCTGTAAAATAACTTTAGTGAAAAAGGACCCCGCATTGAATTCGAGGTATAAAGATTAAAAAATAAACAGAGAGTGATACCCCCTCAGATTCATATTGGGACAAAAGTTAGTCACATTTAGTTATCTAGAAAGGTCAAGTTCAGTGACCTTTACTACATAATATTATACGGAGTCCTGATTTAAAGACATTTACATTTGACCCTCGACTGGAACTACACCAGTAGCGGTTCCCGAGGGGTCTTGGAGGGCTCAAGCTCCTCCCTGCGTTAGAACGTAATGGAGGTACATGTAGAAAATGAGTGCAATAATCCTCAAGCTCTCTGACCACCACCAATTATTTTTCTAGAACCACACCTACACTATACAGAGAATTATAATCTTAGTGATGAGTATACAAGATTGAATTAGCAACAAGGTCGCTATAGAAGAAGGGAAGGGGGCATGTACACTTGATTTTATTTCGGAATTACTTCAAAGAGGTTGGAAAATTAATATGTGAGTTTAGGACTTTTTAAAGCCCTTTTGTCAAACTTTCTGTGGTCTATTTCGTGTAGGCAAATGGACAAATCTTGGAAGAACCTTTTTTGTTTGATTTCGTTTCCCTCCCCCTCCTCCATTCAATTTTTGTCAGTGGCACATGTGATCGTTTCGGAGTAAATACCTGTAGAAGAGACCAGCCAGTAGTCCACCAAGCGCAGGTCCAGCCCAGTAGATGTAGTGCTCTGCCCAGTAGCCCGAGATGACTGCAGGTCCGAAGCTACGGGCGGGGTTGAAGGAGCCTCCGGTGGAGTGGTAACTGTAGGTTAACAGATGGAGAGAGAGAGAGAGAGAGAGAGAGAGAGAGAGAGAGAGAGAGAGAGAGAATGAGAAGATGATGGATACTACATCGGATTCAAACAAATAAAGTAAGACCAGTACACCACACTATCACCATCCCCTACTGGTCCTAACTCATATCATAGATAAAACAGGTAAAGAGAATGATTGTCACAATATGAAAAACTAAACTTGGGCTAAATTTGCATTATGTGAGATAAAACCCCTGTGATTGTTCATCATTCAATCAAATTAAAAAGAAAAAAATCAAATCAACCATTCAAATTAAAAATGCAAAAAAATAACATCAGCTTTATTTTTCCAGAAATGTTTCCTTTCGGTCCGAGGATCAAAATATTAAGATTGGCACTTACGCGCAAATGATGCTGACGAGGACGGCAAATCCGTAGGCGAGTGGGCCGGTGCTCTGGCGGCCCTTGGTATCAAGGTTGGCCATCAGGTAGACGAGATAGATCATGGTGCTGAGGACGGTCTCGATGACCACAGCGGTACCCGTCGTCATGTCCAGCTGGCGGTTGGCGTCGTACTTGTCGTAAGGTACCAGGCCGCGGTACTGGTTGCAGCCGCCCTTGATGTCATAGTAGGAATCATTGAGGACCACCGCCTGCGAGAGAGAGAGAGAGAGAGAGAGAAAGAGAGAAATTGAAATGACTATTTGCTTCATTATTGAAATGAGCAAAGTGTAGTTTTTAATAATGTTCAAGGGAACTTTCGAGTAATTTTGCGTACACTTCGAATATAATGGTGTGGATAGATCATGGTGTGAATTCAGGTATGAAATTACATTTTGTTTAATGTCGTGGTATAGTGGTTCAAGCACTTGACTATCATTCCAAGGGTTGAGGGTTCTAAATACATTGATTATTATTATTATCATTATTATTTTTATTATCATTATTATCATCATCATCATTATTATTATTATTATTATCAATATCATTATGTTCAGTATCATTATTATCATTATTATTGTCATCATCATCATCATAACGGCATACTTTTTCAAAGTGTTTCTGATTGTTTATTCATTCTAAATTATTTTGCCAAGTAAATCTGTGATATTTCAAAAATGAACTGCAATTTGTTAGTGATCTATATTAATGTATGTCCTTATCATGATTTTGAATGGCCAAGAATATCATTTTGAAATTCTGCATGTATATATCTCTATATATCAGTAATGGTTTCAGTTAACACAAACATATTTAGTTTCCCTTTAATTCTTCATCTAATACTCGATTTTCCACAAATAAAAGGTATACCTTGATGAAAGCCGCTCCAATCAGAGCCCCCAAGATCTGGACGATGAAGTACATGATGGCGGCGACTGCGTTGATACCACCAGAAAGAGCCATAGCAAAGGTTAATCCGGGATTGAACAGGCCTCCACTGCTCATCATCAAGAGATGGAGAGAGAATGAGAGAGAGAGAGAGAGAGAGAGAGAGAGAGAGAGAGAGAAAGAGAGGGAATATAAAAATAGAGAAAGAAAGAGGGACAGAGAGAAGAGAAAGAAAAGACAAGAGAGATCGAGAGAAGAAAGGGAGAGACATAGAGAGAGAAAGTATAAATGAAGAGAAAGATAGGGGAACAGAGAGAGAGAGAGAGAGAGAGAAAGAGAGAGAGAGAGAGAGGGAGAAATAGAGGGGAAAAAAGGGGGGAGGGAGAGGGAGGATTAATAACACGTTAATTTTGTTATGTCTGCTTCTAAATCCAGCATGACGTGATTTAAAAAAAAATAGTAATTGCTAAATGAATTCATAATGTCACCAACGACTGAAATGCATTTTACTCCGATTTCTGACATAATTCATCTAAAAAATACAATCATTATATCAAAACATTTAATATGATTGTCGATTTGAAATATTCTTGAAATATCATTTTCTCAAACATTGGTGGCTGTAGTCTTTCTCGTTTAAATAATTAGAAATACGAAATAGTATAACTTCACGACTCTTCAAAATAGAAAAAATATGAGGGCTATTATCAAGATTCTAGCAATGAATAACCCAGCACAATTAAAATCGTTATCATTAATTTGTATTAAATTTTGTCTGTTATAAAATGTTGTGCAGTCTGAATTGCTTTAACGACTTGGGTCGATGATAAAGATCAAACTTGAAGATTAAGTAAACACGATTTGCCATAAACCGAGCAAACTGCATGCATGTTTGGCGGTTTAGTCATCCACGAATAGCATTATGGGATTGGGAATTATGAGACCATGGTAATGGAGAAGTATTACGTCATTTGATGATTAACTTTGACAAACATTTAAAAAACATTAAAAGTTGGATAACAATGAGTACGATCAAGATAATAGTGTGATATGAGGGAAGTAAATCAGTATATCAAATTTCATCTTTTAAAAATCATTTCACGATGCTACAGTAACCCGTCATTATTTTGTGCTGGGAGGGTAAATTTATATATCAAAAAGAAAACTTTAAAATGACGCTAAAAAACAAACGATAAAGAGTACTAAACAATGTAATTCAAGTTGGGAGGTAAATTATCATATTGGTTTAACACTAAATTTATCATTTTCATCGTAGTTATTTCTGTTCATAATCATATTCTCGTTTGTCATTATTGTCACTGTTTACATCGTTGTCTAGCGTGGGTCAATAATGTCAGCAGGATATATTCATAATATTTCATCAATGAATATTACATGCAAAAAGAAGTCATAATAAGAAAATTATAATCTAAATCCTAAAATTAATGAAAAAAATAATGTCTAAAACAGATATAAAAAAATGTATGTACTGTGTACTTATATACTTTTCTCCATACCTTGTGAATAAAAACTTGACACAATAAACATTTAAGCGTAATATCTACGTTTTACTTCTTGTTTCTTATAGTTAGAACCCCGTGTGTTTCCTGACGATAATATTAAAAAAAACATTGTCTGGAGAATGACAGTCTGTTGTCATAAAAAGTAGGCAGCCCTGTGATTCTGAACAATTCTATTTGGTAAGAAAATGTAAAGGAAAGAATACCATGTTTAATTATCCATAAAGTATTTTTTGAAGTGTGATCATGTCTTAACTTGAACATAACTATATACATCTTCGTTGATGAAAGAACGCATTTCTCAGTATCTCCTAATATAATTTTCTAAGACATATACTTTTAGAAGAGGCTATGAAAAGATAATATTAAGCTGACTATGATACGTTGCTGGTTTCTTAAATTCTTAGCAGTAAAATGGAAATGCATTTACATGATTGTGACAGACGTGGCGCAACACAAAATATGTTCACTATCATTATAATCAGAATTGTAACGCAGTGGACAAAAAAGTGCAGAAGTTTCATGAATCTGAGAGGGAAAGAAAGGCGGAGACGGAAAAACGGCACTACGAAAAGGATAGGACCAAGAGAGTCCCGCGCTTTGAACCGACAATCAAAACGTATTAAATATCTGGGACCATTCCCCATGTTCACCGTCACGGTGCTAACTCTCGCATTGTTTGTCAGTTTGTAAACTTTAATTTCGTTAAAATTAATGGCCCGTATTCTGAAGTCGTGTCTAACTTAGCCATGTCTAAAGTTAAACAACTTTTTAGTTAAACAGGAGTTAGACACGACTTTAGAATACGGGTCAATGTGTTTTATCAATAAACGGCCAGATTGTTGGCAGGAAATTGGCAGGGAAACGTATAAATTCACAGTAGCTCGTCAAACCAACTTCTTATGGAAGCAATAACTAATATTTAATATCATATAATCTTATGTGGGTACAAACTCATTTACTATGATGTACCGAGTCTATTTAATATCTACGTGATGATGTCTATAGCATGTTGGTCGCCATTTTGAATCCGATGAGTTTTTAGTTTTTGCACATGCGTTCATGTTCACACCACAAAATGTTGTCATCTTTAAAAAGAGTAGAATAATATGCTGAATTAAATTAACAGAAAGATACTTGCATTGGCTAATATGAAGTGCTTGTATCTATACTCAGACATTGGTCTGTAGTACAAAAGTTGGGTCTTTCTAATAATGGTTATACTACGGAAATGAAAGGTTATATTACGCTCCTTTATAATAATCGGGGTGGGGCCTAATCAAATTCGAAGCCTTGCGAAGGGATTACAAAATATCAATTAAAATGGCGTTGCTTGGAAAGAATGTGTTGATGAATCGTGATAGTAAAGCTTATATAACATAATATATAATAACAATATTATTAAAATTAAATCTATTATATTCGTAATAACAAGTTTATAATTGAACTATTCACCTGATGTTCAAGAAAGCTGAACAGAGGAAGGCAATTCCCAGCCCTTCTGCAAGTGCAATCGAGGTAACATCCATGGTTGTTACAGCCATACATGCGATGAAGGTATATACCATGGTTCCAATGAACTCAGCGAACGTCGACTGGACGAACTTCTCAAAGATCGATGTCGCTTTCGACAGCTCGACGATGTCGCTGGCATCGATCGAAATTTTGTCGTCTTTCCTGCGCGCCATTTTTGTTATATTTCCACCTGAAATGTATTACTATGTATGTTCCAAATAGGAGACTATGATAGCAGCACAAAAGTCACCAATTTATCTTAGTGTATTCACCAACGGGTATAATTCGCTTGTCTCAGGTATTACTCCCAAAATATGCAACGCGTGAAGACAAAAATGGCGGTAAAGTAAAGCTTACAAAAACGAGCAAGTTGTCTTGCAGATATAACGGCAACACCCTGGTATTTTGCACGGACGCACACGCAATAGTGGTACTCGAATAAACAAACCGGGTTATTGCTGAGGAAGACGCGATGCTATTGGCTAGTTCTGAAGCCATTTGTTTGAAGAGTTGCAAAAGCAAAGTATGCATATTATTAATCATTAACTCAAGATGTTGTTTGTGGAATGTTTGATATATGAGTCTCTGTGTTGGAATTATCAGATGAATATAATTGATCTTCACCTCTCCCTAAAGCACTACAAATGTTTGCTGTTTGTTTAATATGACTTATATTTTAATGTTGAATCATGCCATGTTATTATCTTTATTTACATTCTCCTTTTTCGGTCTCGTCTGGCTGCTTTTTGTGTGTGTATTGATTTGGTTCATTAAAAAAAACATATCATGCAGCTCAGGGCCGATATTGTATGTTTTACAAAGTAATCAGATATTTACAATACTTGTATAATATACCATCATCAAAATACAAAAGCAATATAACAGTAAAAATGATAACACAACACAGCATTATTATTACACAAATAATACACATCAGTGAGGGCATTAGTAAGAATTACCCACACATTGGACTGTTTCGAAGGTACTGAGTGTGGGTAATATTATTAATGCCGGAACAAAATGATGTGTATTATTTGTTTTATAAGATGATGTTTTATAATGTTTATAAATTTATGTTTTATAGCATGATTTTACTAACGACCGGTCAATAGCAAAATTCCGTGTTAGGCAATGCCTGGTCACGTGTACGCTCTCAACCAGGATCGGCCTTAATTATCATCTTATAAAAGAAGATAATTCCTACCGACGGTCCACGAAAACGACAAAGAAATATCTCGCCTGATAATAATTATATTGCTTTGTTTTATCGGTCTATAGCAGGCTGTCAGTCTCATGGGCGTTCGGTTTCGTGAACCCTTTAGAACTTTGTCCTTGTCGTTATGTTCTAGTTTTTTTTTTTTTTTGTCGGCCTCGATCGCGGGCTGTCGGTTATTTCATCGGGTATTGAAAGTTTGTCTCCTTGTACATCAAAACAATTATCTTATCGACCATTAAAATTAAGAAGATGCGAAGGGACAGCGACATCGATTTGGGAAGGGATCACGTTGGTTTGTAATTATCGGATATTTATGTATTTGAAAGAAGGAGTATGAATGATATAAAGACTCCATCATTCCAGTATTTGGAAATATTCGTTTTGTTATCAGTGTCCTACGTTCATTCAACAGTGAGTCAGAACATTGAGGGATTAAACATTAACAGACGAATCGCGTACCAGGAGTGTATGGTCACAGTTCCTGTGGAACCAAACACAGTTAGTTAACGATTAACTTCTTCTATTTGTTTGCATAATATTTTGAAGAGCTTCGTATAGTTCGTCATGTCTGCTCATACTACTCTGAACCAGACATTGCACGAATTATGGTTGGCGCATTTTGTTTACTCAATGAGGTCATTAAAGAAAGAAAATGGTATTTAAAGTTCAATTTGAAAAAAAGAAATGTTTTGAGGGTACGTAAATTAACAGGTCATCACTAGAGTGATATGAACTTTCTTCACAACTTTTAACAATTTCATCATAAGTGGGTGATCTACTTTGGAACATGGTCTAGATTTTGTAAGGCTATTAAAGTGGTACCGTACTATGAGCCAGGTGCGTACGCAGGGGGGGGGGGGGGGGGGGGGAGGGGGTTGAACCCCTCCCCTTTAACTTCTTTATGTGTGTGTTTTGGAGGGAACCCCCCCCTTTTCTTTTTTTTGAAATTAAAAAAAAGGAAGAAAAAAAGGAAAACAATTGTGGTAATAGATCCCCCCCCCCCCTACGAAACGAAATATCGATCGGCCAAAAGTTTAAATGTTGGGACACACAAACAAAACAACAATATGTCCTCTTCCCCCCCTCCCCCCCCCCCGTAATTTTCAGCGTGATTTTCAAATTTTAAAACCCCCCCTCGAAAATATCCTATGTACGCGCCTGCTATGAGCCCCTATGTAGCTTGGATCAATATTTGATGCATACACTTAGAAATTATACACTATAGACCGCCAACCAACTAATATTTAAGAAAAAAAGTGCTATACTGTTAGAACAAGTACTATATTCCTGTTTGAAGATGAAACAACAACAAAGATTAAAAGACAATTATCTTTTTCATAAATAATACATTTTAAGTTTTTGGAAGCGGTCCTGTTTGATGAGGAAATAACAACAAATTAGAAAGGTTTAATGATAACTATTTTATTCAGGTGAAAAATGTAAAAGATATTGGCAGCGGTGGGATTCGAACCCACGCCATCGAAATGACTGGTGCCTTAAACCAGCGCCTTAGACCGCTCGGCCACGCTACCTTGATGAACATTGTGAAGCTTTAAAGTTTATATCCCGTGCAGAAAGTTATAAATTGACTGTGTGCATGTGTATCGCAGTCGCTTAACGATCAATACAGTGCAGTCCCATATACCAACTGAGCGGTTGGCTAGGCCTAGTTTATGTAGATTTGTATGCTAGTGACAAAACTGAGGAATTCGGATGCCATTTGGTCACAACAACAACACAGATATTAAGCCTTTATCTTAAATTCGATTCTGTTCATTTCTTTTCGAGTGACGAGCATCATGATTAGACGTGCTAGCTGCATTCTTTGGCGTCAAAGACACTTTTGCACCACCCAAAATCTGCTAAATGTGGGACATTTCCAGAGCAATTACAGTTTGAACAAATTATATCCACACAGTGAGCAAGACATCACAATTTCATGTAGAAAATCACATGAGGTAAGACCGACAGCTTCTAGTTTTAGCTTTTGAAAACAAAGTGTATGTAATACATCATATCTTAGGGTCCCCCATCATGCATCATACAACATAGAGTCTATTTTAGTTTGATTTTCTAACATTTTTTGTGCAGTGGATGGATGTTAAAAAAGAAAGATTTTGTGCACATTTCATTTGAATTAGATTTCTTACTTAGTCTAGCCTCTAGGCCCCTATTTAGTTTACAAATTGTTCATTGTATTAAATAAATTTGTGATGTTGAAGAGGGGCTACTTAGAAGTCCATAATTTGGGCCATAATTTGCTAATAGTAATAAACTAATAGTCTAGACTATATGAGACTTTTAATTTTAATTGCATCTTCATTATATTCAGACTGCAGATCAGAACGTTGAGTCAAAGTTCAGTGGACAAATTCCAGTCGGTAAGTTGATGTGTGTGCCCGTGCTGAGTAGGACTGAAACCTCTGATTTTTTATCTGTTTTGCAGGTTGGTCGTCTTTAATTTTTGCCCATAATTACCCATGGAAACCAAGTGGTCTCTGTTTTAAATATGCCTAGAAAGGGGGTAGGCTATAATGAGTAAATATGAGAAAAACAACAATTGCATGTCAATTGGTTATAATCTTTCTTAGACCCTATATAATTATCAATTACCCCTTTCAAGACAGGATTTATTTTAATTAAGGGCTTTGTTCTTCAAATTAGCACCAATTGTCTTTCTTCTTTTATTGCTCTATTGTTGAAATAAACTGTTGTCAACAAAATTGAAGAAATTTTGATAAAAAACAGTGATTTTTAATCTCTCAATGTGTCAATGAAAAAGGAGGTTTGCTGGGTTTTTTTTATGATGGAGGAATGTACATGTATAGATACTTCACACTTAAATCTGTTCAAGTTATCATGATATGTCTTGGTTTTATTTTTGTTGTCTTTGTTACTTCTTTCAGATAAATTGCTTGTAAAGTACAGCAGGAGTGGTGGAGCAGGGGGTCAAAATGTACAAAAAGGTAATGAGTCAACTCCCTTGGACAACTTTTTCTCTCAACTTTTAAAATTAAGCTAGACAGTGCTTTACAAAAGTAATCCATGTCTTTAACATGATAAATAATGATGTCCCTGTCACTATGAACATGATAGACAAAGAAAGCGGACAAAATATACAGTTCCTCAGGTAGACAAAGGAACATCCCTTCACTGCTATTATGTAAAAAGGTGAATATGCATGTGACACCTGTTCTACATATTTTTACATAATAGCAGTGAAGGGATGTTCCTTTGTCTACCTGAGGAACTGTATATTTTGTCCGCTTTCTTTGTCTGTCATATTCATAGTGTGTTCTGTGGCAAAGACATTTGCCTATTATTTACCATTTATACCCTAACTATTTTTTTGAGTTATTTTTCAATGGAACAAGATATGGGTAAAATGTAACAAGTATTGGAAATCTTTGGGAAGGTTAGAGTGTTTTTACTTCAGGAAAGAATGATCAATGATAAAGTGATGATACTTTAAAACTACCGTACTCACAGTTAAAGTTCTTTAAAGCATGGACCCTTAACATTTCCTTCATACATGTAGATTTTATTAAATTTTGTATTAGAAGTATTTCATTATAAATTTTACTTGTGTGACTTTATGGAACGAGATAATGAAAGAAAAAGGCTTTGTGATGTGATTGAAAATATTCTCTTTTGGATATTGCATCAGCTATCAATGCATTTAGTTAGTTGATTATGTTTGAATTCTTTTTCTAACAAAAGAGGTGTCATCAAAGTACCATTATTTTCAAAGAATAAGATATAATCACTACACAAAATCTTAACTACTGTAATGTGTGGAAGATAAGAAAAAGAATACCAAATAAAATCTGAAATTAATTTGAGACAGTTATTCTGAAAGTTAAGTCCAGTAAAGTCAAACTATAAATAATACAGGAGTTATTGAGTTACGATTGTAATGATATGCATCTTTGTTTGATTGATTTGTATTGGCCCACATGATATAAGCCCATGGCTATATATGTAAATCTAAATGATGGTTATCATATTTTTTCAGTTACTAAGAAAGACTTCTATCATGTATAGTGATTAATGCATGCTCTCTTCCTTTTTACATAGTTGAAACAAAGGTGGATGTCCGATTTCTTGTTGCTTCAGCAGAATGGCTGCCTCAGAATGTGAGAGAAAAATTGCAAGTTCAGGTAAATGGTCTCCAAGAAAAATGTATTACTAGATCATTGGAATGAGATGCATTATTACACCTGTAGATTGATGACTTGGTGAATACACAGTTTTACAGGCTGTCTTGCATGTTCAATTTAAATTTGAATTTTGAGAGTTATGTGTCTGAAGATAATCTCTACCACACAACTACCCTGGCTCTGTAGTAAAAGCTGTGCTTTTGATTCTCAACATTTCAAACACTCACTGTACAAAACTCAACTGAATTCACTAAAAATCGGTACTTTAGTGACAATTGATGACAACTTAATAGCAGTAAAATACATTTTTTTCAACTTACTGATGTTAAAACGAATAATTTAAAAATTCAAATTGTAAGTCTAGTGTCAAATTTGCTGATCAGCCCAATCGGTCCTATTGTGTGCAGTCTATGCAATATTGTGTGGTGTGTATATAGATCTAATAAAATCTGCCTCACACACAGCAAGTATGCAGTGCTAGAGGTCAATACGCATTAGCATTGACTCTCTATACTTTGCTGGAGGGATCTCTACCTCATTCTCATAGGAAATGTATAATTGATGTGGGGTATAAAACAAATAATCATCTGCTTTTCTCTGGCAGTTGGACATCTACCATTGTTTCGCTTCAGTGATCTTGGAGGCTATACTACCCCCAAGAGTACCTCTACAATGATAATTTGCCCCTATCACCAGAGCAGTCTGTAATTATTTGCTTAATACATGAGGTTTTTATTTCCGGTGCTAAGTAAAAAAAATTTTTTTTAAAGTTACAAATTTCAGTGGTAAAAATCTGGAGGGGCCAAAATGCCAGAGGTAAAAATTATTATCTCTGGCATTTTTACACATTTTTCCTCGGACATTTTTACCTGAACCTAATTTTCAGAGCTTATTTTGTTTTTAATTTTCTATAATACAGCAAAAAAATAAAATCAACAGCAAAGGAGAGATGGTGATTGTGTCAGAGCGAACGAGGTCACAGATCAGGAACTTCAGCGACTGTCTTCAAAAGATCCGAGATATGGTAGCGGAGGCAGAGCGGAAACCTAAAGAGCCCAGCGAAAAGGACAAGGCTGTCAGAAGAATAAGGTAAGATTGCATTGCAATACACCAAATTGGTTTAGTTGAGTTTTCAGTTACAGATTGAAGTTTGAAGGTAAAATTATCTACCAGTAATGGTATTCAATATGTAATTACAGGCAACGAGGTCTCTTTAGTAATATTTTACACTGGTAAGTATAATCTTTATTTTGGGAGGATGGGGTTACCGATAGTTGTTTAATATTCCACCCTTTCACACTTTGTTAAAAAATAAATGATGAGCAGGAATTCTATTTAGACGTCTTTCAAGGAGAGTTTAAAGAAACTCATTATTATTCAGATCGTTTTTTATTTTATTGTTTTTAATCAATCATTTTACTTTTTTGTTTAATACTGATTTGATAAATAAAAATGCCTTGGTGAATACATTATTTGAACTTTTGAACTTATTGGCCATGACATTCAAACAGTGTACATTCACCGAAGTTCAGAAGAGGTCATGCTAATCTATCAGGAGATTTGCTGTCCTACATAGTCAATATCAAACATTCTTGTATGGTAGGTTTCGTTCAGTGTTGTAGATTTCATCTATTGTTTCTCTGTGGCATGTCAAACAAACATAGTTAATATCCCATTTTTCTCCTGGATAACTGACTATGATTGACAGTTAGTTATACCCAAATCAAACTAGTCTTGTATGGACAGGTTATTGCTAAAATAAAACAATACTTTGCTGGTGTTAACTTTGGGTAATTATAGAAAGTATCTGTTGTAGAAGACTAGAGTTAAATAATGATTTGAGAATTTATGTGAGTTGCAGAGAGGTATGGTTGTTTTCAAGCTGCTTCCTCTGCTGAAATAAACTATGATTGTGTAGGTCAATTTAGAGTCTTGGACAGGCTTTTTTTGCCAAATTAATTCAGGATTTGCAAATTAGTATGTACATGTATTTGTAGTAAGTGCCTGTAGTGGTAAGCTACCTATTAAATTGTTGCTTGAAAATGTATGCCATTTGCAGCAAAGTTCAAAATAACTTGTTGTGAACAATGATTGACTATGAAATATTAATGAAAATTTAATATGGATCTCAGATTTTACCTTGACCTTAATTTGTTGTCTTTCAGTGGCAAAAATTAATGTCTCAATATAATTTGTTAGTTTCACATTTACCTTTTTCTGAATTTTCCAGAGACCATCTAATATTGAACTCTAATTGAAGTCAGAGGTTTGCTCTGTATTTCAGAACACTATATTTCTTGCTACATCAATACTTAACCTTTTCTCCACAAAATTTTCACACCAAGTTTGTGAAAATCTGATGTATTTCTATTCTGAAATACAGAGTTAATACTCCCTTGGAAGGAAAAAATTACATACATGTACAATAAATGTCATCATAAGTTGAAATCTGATGAAAGTCTGATTGGAGTTTCCTCTCTATTCTCTTCCTATCATTTTAGGGTGGAATCTGCAAACAGAGAGCGATTAAGAGGGAAGAAGGCTCACTCAGCTACCAAGCATGAAAGACAAGTCTCCTTCGATGATTGAATGACATAAGAGAACAGTTCATGGAAAACCCATTGAATCAATCAACACTGTAGGAGGGACTTTCAGACAAAAAAATGTTTTTCAGGAAACAGAGTTCAGATGCACTGAAGTGACCTTGGAATATATTTGTTTGTATGAAAGATGGATTTCTCAACATGTTTGAGCAGCAAGGATTGTACGAGCACGAACAACACTGGATGACAACAACGCGATGCCAGGACCCCAAAGCCGATTATTATGAAATTTCATTTGAACTTACTTGTTCCTGATTCTAATCTTTTTTTTTTGAGGGGGGAGGGGGGTAGGGGGGAGGGGGGGGGGTTGCTCAGGGTTGATAATACAGATGAAAATTAATCATTTCTAGGGAGATTGTATGTACTATTTACAGACATCATTAAAACTAACAGAAGTATTTGACACGTCTTTGGTATGTTGTTTTGATGGTTTATATTATTCATATAATTCCACAGGGCCAGTATTCACTTGCCAGAGTCTCCAATTGATTAGTCAGTATTTTACATAAGAGTTAGAAAAGCTTTACCACAGGTCCCGATAGAGGCACAGAATAAGAGGGAGAGAGAGAGGAAGAGGGAGAAAGAGAGAGAGAAAGATAAAGATATAAGAGAGATAGATGGGAGGGGGAAAGAGTATGAAATCTCTCTACTGCTCACTATATACTGCTGCCTTTGCCCTTCATCTACACATGCTTCACTTGGTTCAGAATCTCGAGAACTTCATTATTCATTTATAGCGCTCTGTACTCTACAGCTCAGTTTCTTTCTCATTTTATGGTATGACATAAATGTTTAGGGGGGGCAAAGTACATGTATTTGTTTACTTGTCTTCATTTGGCAGTAACTAACATATGGCGTACATGAAGCTTCCGACAAGAATGAACTGAACATAACACATGTAGAAATTGTGCATGATATCAAAATTTAATTTAATTTTCTGTTATCCAGCATAGAACATTTCAATGAATATAATAAATAGAAATATATATATTTTTTACAATGGAATGCCTAAAGGTAGCATACAATGCCAAGAAATCTGGGGACAATCCAACCATTCCAACTCAGAATTGTTTAGTTGAGTTTAAAAAAACAATTCATTTCAGTTATGAAGTGAAAGGTTACATCGCCAAAGAGCAATTCAGTCACAATGGATAGATAAAACAATACAGGATGCTTTCTCAGCATATAGTTTACAAATGATGTATGCCAATGAGAACATCATATAAGCTATCCGCGCTTGAGTTGAGGCTGTATGAATCTATCAATAGGTGCATAACAGCCTCAACAAGAGCGGATGGATCCTGCAATGAACGAATGAAAACGTGCATCATTTGTTTTATACCACAAAACTCCTAGATCCTTGTTATTTGATGTTAAAAAAAATTCATGTCAACATTTTGTCAAGTCATCACTGACAAATAAACTCCAAGTTTAATAGGCTTACTTTATTGGGCACACGTTGATTAACTCACTTCTACAGTCTACACACACAATGTTCTAAGATGCATGTATTAACCCACACCCAGTATCTTCTAGAAGCACTGCTGTGCATTGCGTACTTAAAAATCATTTGATAATACTGAAACTACAAGATTGTCTCAGTAAATGATCACACATGATCACGTTTGACCAGTCCATTGATTAGGATCTAGAAGTGAGTTGTATGATTATGATATGCTTTCTTATCTTTTAGCCTTTATATTATAATTCTGAACTACCAATGTTTAAACATGTATTCAAGAATAAGAAATGATTTTTTTTGTCTATACACTGTATTTGAAAAGAAAATAGATCAATGTAATTTACTGGTACTAAACTTAGAGTGGAACATAAACAAGATAGAAGGAGAGCTCAATGATCAGCCTTTTCAGTACCAAAAATGATTAACCCCACCTATATTTTTCTCCTCAGACATGTACAAAGTTTGTCTTCTTCTTGAAATTAAAAACAGCATTATGGATCAGGAAGTTCAGAATGATGACTGAATAACGGACAACCCGAAAACATAATGCCTCGGCACCATCATTGGTGGGTAGAGGTATAAAAGTGCCCCAAACCCACCCTATTAAAGGTAATACAAAGTTTTGGGAAATGTTGAAAATTGGGTGGATAGTGATTCTTTACAATTTTGATATATTTGGATGCCCATGTGAATGTATTATAAGCAGTAGACAATTTATCCCCTGTAACACTTCTGCTCTCAAGAAAAATTGAATATACAAATTTACCAGTGCTCCCGGTTAATTTTGATAATTTTCAAATAGCGCCTACGGCCGTACACTGGTAGCTGCGACAATGAAAATCTCAGAATATTTAGTTGTGATATATAATTTCCAAACGGGAATAGCTGATCGGTCGATTTTAGTCAAGAAACATGGTTTTATAGCTTTATTGATAGTGTAACGAAATCGTTATTTACATTACCTAGCCTTTAGAGGGCGTTAGTTATTGTAATTGTTTATTGTTATTGTAGATGTCGCTATGGTTACGTCGCGCACTGCGATGCGCGTACGTGGGGTTAATCTTGTGGGGAGTCTGTGTTGAGCTGCCGTAGAAGGAAGTTGTGCCTTAATTTGTTTGGAAGTTCAGATTATTAAAGTTCTTGGAAACATTACTTGATCTGTAAGTGCATATTATTTCCTGTGTTGGTAACTTAATTTAGTTAAGTGATTGTAAGCTGATCTGAGAGTGTCTGTTGCACAATATATTTTTGTGAGAACATCGAGTACAGAGAAAGAGCGGGTTCTGACTGAAGAAGTGACGCTACCCAGAGAGTGAGAGACCCGTTTTCGTTACATTGGTGGCAGCAGTGGGATTAAAACAGACACGAGACACGGTACTCGATCAGCATACGGCAGAGCTGATTATCAAAAATAAGGTTAATCGAGCATTAGCTCGACACGGCAACTCCTCACCGGCTTCAACACGGCAGTCTATAGCACCTCACCGCTTCAACACGGCAGTCTATAGCACCTCACTGCTTCAACACGGTGGTCTATAGCACCTCCCTGCTTCAACACAGCGCTCTATAGCACCTCACCGCTTCAACACGGTGGTCTATAGCACCTCACCGCTACAACACGGCAGTCTATAGCACCTCACTGCTTCAACACAGCGCTCTATAGCACCTCACCGCTTCAACACGGCAGTCTATAGCACCTCATCACTGCTTCAACACGGTGGTCTATAGCGCCTCACCGCTTCAACACAGCGTTCTATAGCACCTCACCGCTACAACATAGGGCTGATAGCGCCTCATCGCTTCAACACATCACTCTGTGGCGCCTCCACACAACAACGACGCAGAAAGCATCAGTGTTTGGAAGAAACTAGAAACATTGTGGTATGGCTTCTCAGAGACTGACTATAGAGGACGAGGTAGAAGTCCTTGCAGCAGAAGTGCAGCGAAGCGACGAAGATCTACGTCGGTCCAAGACAGAGATTCAGTCATTATTAGAACAGAATCAGCTTCTCAGACTGCAGGTAAGAAGGCTGCATATCGATCAGTCTCCTGTAAGTTTCCCTAACCAGTCCCAGAGTGGAACACCACCCACTGCTGGTAGACGGGAACATGAGTCAACGGAGACTCATGCGACCACAATGAATGATAACTTGCTGGTCAATCCCAAGGGAATCACCAATGAATCACCAATGCATGGATGCCTAGAGGATCAAACGCAAGTGAAGGTGGCACACGAGCAGACTGCAGCTGCTGAGGCGAAGGAACTTCATGCTGCACAGTGGTCTCCAAGTAAAACATCAACAGCCGTTCGTCGGGCAGATGGGCTACGAACAGGCTTCTTACATAGGCAAGATTTGGATGCTTCAGATGTTCTTGCATCAATTCCTCACTACCAGCAACACAGGAGCGAAGTTCCAGGGGTACGGTCACCTGTTACACTGTCTAAGCCAAATGTATCGCCCGACAAATTCGATGGGAGGACACCTTGGAGGGATTACCTCAGCCATTTTGAAGCCTGCAAGGTCGCCAATAACTGGGGTGATGACCAGGCAAAGGTTTTCCTAGCAGCAAGTCTGAGGGGATCAGCACTGAAGATCTTGGGCAGCAAGGCAGCTGACACTTCTCGGATCGCATACCAAGACCTGGTAGTTCTTCTAGAGAAGAGATTTGGCCCAGGCCAGTTGGCAGAGAACTTCCTCCTTGAACTGCGTTACAGACGCCAAGGGCCCAGAGAGACCCTCCAGGAACTGGGTCAGGCCATACGGGAGTTATCCATGTTGGCATATCCGGAACTTACTCAAGAAGCCCAGGATCGGTTGGCAAGGACACACTTTGCAGAGGCGATTGAGGACCAATCCATCAGGGAAGGGGTCTTTCGATCTAAGCCAACAACTATGGATGAAGCCATCCAGGCGGCCTTGGCAACTGATAATTTTTTCAGACTCGAGGAACAACGGTCTGGCAGGAGGCAGAAGCAGGCAAGGGCCGTTGACACTGATTCAGCAGCTACGATCAATGAAATCTGGAGAGAGCTGAAGAGAATAGATGAGAGAATCGCCAAACAGGAACGACCCATCAAGTCAGAAGAATTCAGACGGGAGAGACCCAACTCGTACAGGCGGAGAACACCAACAGCCACAGATGAATGCTACGAGTGTCATGAGAAGGGGCATTTTATGCGTAACTGCCCTCACGCAAGAGAATACAGGAGGCCTTCGGGAAACGAGGCTCAGCCAACCCAGAGGCCCGAGGGGAGGCTGGACGGACACCAGGGCATGTAACTGACACACCTCCATCTCCTCGAGAATATCCTTCAAGGAATTACATATCTGATAAAGCACGACGTGGTCTTTTTGTTGAAGTGGAGATAAGGGGAATCAAAGCAAGGTTGTTGGTAGATTCAGGTGCCACCGATACCATTTTATCTTCATCCGTGTACTATCGGATACATTCAACTAATAGGCCAGACTTGACAGAAGTGGGAGTTCACAATGCAGATGGCAGTAGCATGGAAACGCTAGGTAGTGCATGGTTGGAGCTTGGTGTAGGAACATGCATCTTTCCACTAGAGGTAGTCTTCGGCAATACCGACCAGGTAGACGGGCTACTTGGGCTGGACTTCATGGAACCAAATGGGTGTATTATCGATCTGAAGACAAAGGAACTGCGGCTCAAGGGAGAGAGAATCAAATGTACGGATGCACGAGGAGTTTCATTTAGCTCCAGAGTATTGATAGGGGCAACTACAAGGGTGCCACCAGGTCATGAGGTTATTGTTCCAGGCTACACGACAGGGCTGCAAGATGGGACAGGTCTAGGTCTCATTGAACCTGCGGAGAGTAGCGAGCTCCTGAACAAAGGCATCATCGTTGCACGGGTAGTTGTAGAAAGGACGGAAACAACCCTCCCTGTTCGAGTCTTCAACCCAGGAAAGAAGGCATGCGTAATTCGCAGAGGTACACTTGCCGGCCATCTAACACCCATCAGCGGGGAGGACATTGAAGAAATTCCAGGCCAACCTTTACCAACAACCGATAATCATACAGTCCCAGACCATCTCGTAGATCTCTTTGAAAGAAGCAAGAGAGGGATAGACAAGGTCTTCCATGACAGAATTGCCAAGCTACTGTGCGAGAACCAAGACATTTTCGCAATTTCGGACTCAGACATTGGAAAGACTGGCCTTGTCAAACATCACATCAACACAGGGGATAGTCTTCCAATCAGACAAAGGCCCCGTAGGTTTCCACCCAAGGAGCAGGAAGAGATTGATCGTCAAATCCAAGACATGCTTGAACATGACAGAATAGAGCCCTCAGACAGCCCTTGGTCATCCAATGTTGTTCTTGTAAAGAAAAAAGACGGGTCAAAAAGGTTTTGCGTGGATTATCGTCGTCTGAACCACTTGACAATCAAGGACAGCTACCCAATACCTCGCATTGATGATTCGCTGGACGCACTTGGAGGTGCAAAATGGTTTTCTACTTTGGACCTGGCCTCAGGATATTGGCAGGTCGAGCTAGATGAAGAAGCCAAAAAGAAATCAGCTTTCGTTGTTCGAGGAGGGCTATACAGCTGGAAAGTGATGCCCTTCGGGCTATGCAACGCCCCATCCACCTTTGAGAGGCTGATGGGGCAGGTCCTGTCCGGACTGCATTGGGAAGTACTCTTGGTTTACTTGGACGATGTCATTGTATTCGCCAAAACAATCGACGAAGAACTGACTAGACTGGGGATGGTCTTCCGTCTTCGGAAAGCAGGATTGAAGCTCAAAGCAAAGAAATGTCACCTATTTCGGGAGAGTGTCTTGTATCTGGGACATGTAGTGTCCAGGGAAGGAGTGTCCACAGACCCAGAAAAGATAAGAGCTGTCAAGGAGTGGCCAACCCCTACTAGTGTAAAGGACGTCCAGAGTTTCTTAGGACTGGCCTCGTACTATAGGAGGTTTATTGAAGGATTTGCCAATATCGCCCGGCCACTACATCGGCTAACCGAGAAAGCCCACCCCTTCGTATGGACTGAGGAATGTGAAGATGCCTTCCAGGAACTCAAGAAGCGGCTGTACCAATCGCCTATCTTAGCATACCCAGACCCAGAACAGGATTATATCCTGGATACGGATGCTAGTAATGAGGGGATAGGGGCTGTCCTATCTCAAGTGGTAGATGGAAAGGAACGAGTCATATCATATGCTAGCAGAGCTCTGAACAAAGCAGAGAAGAACTATTGCGTTACCAGAAAGGAGTTGCTCGCCGTCGTAGAATTTTTGAAGAAATTCCGACAGTACTTGTATGGGCAGAAGACTACGGTCAGGACGGACCACGGAGCGTTGCGATGGCTTCTGAATTTCAAAGATCCGCAAGGGCAGATGGCCCGCTGGCTTCAAGTGATAGCTGAGTATGATATCGAAATCATACACCGAGCTGGTCGCTCGCATGCCAATGCAGATAGTTTGTCAAGACGGCCTTGTCCCCAGTGTAAACGGGATGTTGAGGAGTCTGCAGGCTTCGAAGTCCAAGCAGGACCTGGAAATGGCCGTGCAGAGGTAAATGCGGTTACCCTAGCACCAAGTATCACCAACGCACACCTGAACCAAGAACAAACTGAAGATTCATCAATCAAGTGGATCTTGGACGGCAAACAACAATCAAAAGACAGGCCTCAATGGTCTTCAATGGCATCAAAGTCTAGTGTCGAAAAGTCTTACTGGAGAATGTGGGATCAACTAGCTGTCAAGCAAGGAGTTCTTCACCGAAAGTGGGAATGTGATCAAGGTCAGAAGATCATTTGGCATGTTGTCCTCCCAACCAAACTTCGGTCAGAAGTCGTGAAAGAGTTGCATGGTGGGAAGTCCAGCGGACATCTAGGGATGAACAAAACCATAGCCAAAGTTCGCATGAGATTCTACTGGTACGGAATGGATGCAGACATACGGTCCGTAGTTCGACAATGCAACGTCTGTGCCTCCAAGAAGTCACCAGCTAAGAAACGGAGGGCCCCCTTGCAACAAGATACGGTAGGAATGCCGATGGAGCGTGTCGCCATGGACGTAGTTGGACCGCTACCCGAGACGGAGAGAGGGAACAAGTACATTCTGGTTGTAGGGGACTATTTAAGCAAGTGGATGGAGGCCTACCCAATACCAGATCAAACCGCTGTAACGGTTGCAGACAAGTTTGTAAACGAGTTTGTTTGTAGGTTTGGTGTTCCTGAAGTATTGCATTCGGATCAGGGCCGGAATTTCGAGTCTCGCGTCTTTAAGGAAATGTGCGGCATCCTTGGCATTCACAAGACACGCACCACCCCATACAACCCAAAGTCCGATGGACTTATTGAACGGTTTAATGGCACTCTGCTCAACATGATCTCAATGATGATTGAACCCCATAAGCGACAACGAGATTGGGACGAGAAGTTGGCGATCGCAGTGTTTGCCTACCGTAGTGCTCCCCAAGACTCCACAAGGGAGACACCTAATATGCTGATGTTAGGGCGGGAAGTGCATTTGCCAATAGACCTGACCACAGAGGCTCTAGAGGACCCCGAGGAGCATGATATTGAGACAGACTACGCATACACCTTGAGGCAACGCATGCGGGAAGCTCACGAACGGGCCCGTAAGAACTGCACTGAAAGTGCTAGGCGGCAGAAAAAGGATTATGACTCAAAGGCAGGGGGTAGTCCTTTGGCAGTGGGCGACTTTGTGTGGCTCTACAACAAGGCAAAGACCAAAGGCTTGTCCCCGAAGCTCCAGAGGAGGTGGGAGGGCCCTTACTTGTTAATTCGGCAATTGTCAGATGTTACTTGCCGAATACAGGCGAAGAGAAATGGAAAGATGAAGGTGGTCCATGTTGACAGGTTGAAGCCGTACAAGGGGGAACCTCTTCAATCCTGGTTAGAAGCAAGTGAAAGCAGGGACGCTCACGGAAATGAGCAGGAGGCTCCTAGCCAACTGACACAGCATATGGACATCGAGGACTTGAACAGGGAAGATTCCCAGCCTGTCACACCCCCTGTTCTGGCACCATGAAAAGTTCCGGTCCCACCCCCTAGAAGAAATCCGTCAAGGAAAAGAAACGAGCCTATCCGCTACAGTTATTAATTAGATAGTTAACCCATTGCAACTATATTATCTGTGATGAATGATAATCCAGATGATCTCGATTTTGTGTTAACCTGGTGTCCTCTGTGTCGATTCTCTTACAGTAAGCCAGTATGCGACATTCCAGGGGGAACGTGAAGTGCTATTCTTGCGGTCATTACTTCTCCCACAAGAGAAGTTTGGAGAGACACATTCAAGAGAGACATCGAAGAAGGGAGGAACACAAATGCAGAGGGTGCGACAAGTCTTTTTTTTAGGAAGAACAACCTGACGAGGCACGTACAGAGTCAACACGAGGGGAAGACAACAGAAGACAAGCGGCAAGACGCGCCTGTGGTAACCCCTGTAGCAGCAGGTGAGCTGAGTATTCATGCTTCGAAGGAAACACTCTCTTCAGAGAACGGGAATGCATCGAGGCCGACCGGTAAAGATCTCAGCATGCTGTTACAGGAGAGGGAAAGTGAGACCTCGTCGGTATCGTCAGAGTCAGAAGCTGAGGTGGAGGACTGCCCAACCCCAACGTTTCGGAAGATCCAGATGGGAAGGCCAATGCAGGGGTTGGATCTGCGACGCACTCTTCCGGGCACCCCTCTGCAGGTAGAAGAGAGGTCTTCCTCAACACAGTTCTCGGGGGGCAAGAAGCTCTTTCAGGAGGAAAAGGTACGAAAGTACAGCGTGGTTTTCCTGCATGGGTGTGAGAAGGAAAGTTCGCCGGCGCCTACAAAGTTACATCACCTCGCATCGGATCAGTCGCTAGGTTCTCCGATGTCCGTACAGGAGCTGGAAAGGGCCCTGGTCGGCCGGGTTAACAGCATTACTGAAGTCACCACAAGACGATCCTTTTGTGACGGGATTCTGGTAGTGGAGGAAGAGATCAGGACCAATTACAGTATTAACTTGAAGGCTGGAGCAATCTTACCAGAAGTTTAACTCATACATGTATATCAATTCAGCTATCATTAATATTGCAATCACTTGGAAACCTGTTTTCTTGTATGTATTTTATGCTGCAATTGAAGTTCATGGCGGAACTCATTTATATTCCTCTTATAGTGATTAAATTTTCCTTACATGTAACTATTGATGTTGTTGTTGTTTTTAGTTTTTACGGCGCTATCATTGAAAATATGAATATTTACGCCAGAATGAATTCATATGATCTATTCCACCAAAGATGATAATGCATGTGTATATCTTACTTGTACATAACTCTTACCTCATGTTTAACTGCAGGCTTATTCGAGGATAGTGGTACTGCGTACATACTGATAGTACAGGTTGAAATAGTTTGAATTTGGAAAGGACTGGATCTTTTCCCACTCTTGTTCTTGTACAATTATATGTAATTATTGCTATACGTGAAAGTATTCCAGCGGATTTTTCGGCCTTTAATTGCAAAAATGTATTTATAGATGTTGTTCGCAGGACAGAATGATTAATTGAATTAATGTATAAAAGTTTTATCTATGTAATTTTGCCTCATTCTTGCCAAAAGCATGGATTAAGACGATTTTGTGTTTTTGGTCAGAGGACTGCCCAGACTTGGGGCGGGGTAGTGTAACGAAATCGTTATTTACATTACCTAGCCTTTAGAGGGCGTTAGTTATTGTAATTGTTTATTGTTATTGTAGATGTCGCTATGGTTACGTCGCGCACTGCGATGCGCGTACGTGGGGTTAATCTTGTGGGGAGTCTGTGTTGAGCTGCCGTAGAAGGAAGTTGTGCCTTAATTTGTTTGGAAGTTCAGATTATTAAAGTTCTTGGAAACATTACTTGATCTGTAAGTGCATATTATTTCCTGTGTTGGTAACTTAGACCCCGTTCTCACTCACTTCGTTGGAGCGCTCTGGAGCGCTCCAACTAAGACCCGCTCCTCAGGAGCGGTTCTTAGGTGAGTGAGAACGCTCAAAGTGGTCCAGGAAGCGGACTTCTGGACCGCTCCAGAAGTCCACCTTCCGAGGTGGTCTTGAGGAGCGGGTCTTATTAAGAGCGCTCCAGAGCGCTCTAACGTGCAATGTGAACGGAAAGCGTACTTTGAGCGGAAGTGAGCTAGTGACGTTGCGTGCGAAACATGTAGTACGGTACATACGGTTTGGATTCCGCTCGCAAAAAAATTGACCCGCCTACCTGAGCTGCCATAGCAACAAGACCACTTTGACTCGTGGAGCGGTTTGAGCCATAAAAACTGCTCGGAGTGTGAACGCTCGCAAACCGTTCCTCAAGACCCGTTCCTCTGGAGCGGTCTGGAGCGGTCTAACTTGGAGCGCTCTCAAAGTGAGTGAGAACGGGGTCTTAATTTAGTTAAGTGATTGTAAGCTGATCTGAGAGTGTCTGTTGCACAATATATTTTTGTGAGAACGTCGAGTACAGAGAAAGAGCGGGTTCTGACTGAAGAAGTGACGCTACCCAGAGAGTGAGAGACCCGTTTTCGTTACAATATCTTGACCTTGAGAGGGAGCTATACATCATAAAGAGTTTATTATTTGCAATTTCAAACTTAAAGACTCGATTTCAACCGCGACAACGATCAATGACTATTGTAGGATCGCATATGCTTCAAATTAGTTCATTTGAACCCAATCCATGACCTCATTCCAAAACTTTGTATTACCTTTAATGTTCAGCTTCATTACCGGTAGTTATTTTACAAAATAGAGATATGTTTAATATTTTTTTCCTCCACATTTGTTACAATAATTCAAGTACATGAAGAGAAAAAGGTCATGTGAAAACCTTAATTAAGCATGTCTCAATGTGCAATGTTTCTGAATTCCACTTTAAAGCCTCTCTAGAGTGTTGGGAACCCCACAAATTTGATGTCAAAATTTCACCTAAATTGTATAATGATGTGAAAGAGGATGTCATTTAACATACACTTCTGCAAGGATTTTCAAAATAAATGTGTTTGAAGACAAACATTTATGACATAATACCATATTTGGGTTTTGTGTGTATGCAGAAAACCAGTTTTGACATAATTCTTTTGGCAAATTTTGGGCTCCAAACACTTTAGAGGGGCTTCAATACAGGATGCAATGAACTTCTCCATATTTGTAAGTACTGAACATACAATATTTTAAAAAAAGGCACCTAAATTCTTTAGTGTCATCTGACATCGTTGTCTCTATGCGCGTAATTTCTAACTTTTCTCTTGGGAGGTTGCAGCTGGGGTTGTACCCTGCCTGCGGCCATGGCCGATAACTCTGGTTTGGTTGAGGGTTTTGTACCTCTGACCTTGTAGTGGGTGCTATGGCCAGCAACCTCTAGGCCTCCTGTGCTGTGGTGCTGGTGGGCGTGGTGGCTGGATGGGATGGAGGGGTGTGGCTCCTCAGGTATAGGGGAGTGGTCTGTGAAAAATGCAGATACAATGAGTGATTTCAAGTTTGGTGTTAGTGTTAGTGTTTAGAGCAGTCAAGAGCTTATCGAGCGGAGAATTTGCTGATGAAATTAAGAGCCCGATACCGATATCAAAATCGATAGCTTAACACCAGCCGTGACGTCACCACATACTTGATTTTACGACGATGATTTAAAAATAGTACATCAAAACTAAAGATATCATGAAAAGTACAGAATAAATTTACACTTATTTCTCCGGTCTTAGAAAATAACTAATTTTACACGAAAGAATATATGAATTACGTGTTTCACATATTTTTATTTGATCGTCAAGACAATAAATTGGCGTTGTTCGTGCGTTGACTGTGTGCGGGTACAACACTAACACCGAACTGGAAATCAACATTTGCTTAATCCCTAGGGGCTAGTGTTAGTGAATAGTACATTTGTACGTAAAATATTAACGCCAGCCACAAAGGTCGGTTCAGCAGACAACAATTTTGCAAAATCGATAACACTAGCTACCGGAAGTTGACGATATTCAGAGGTCAAAGCCTTAACACCAGCTGATTTCCATTTCGGTGTTTAGGCTGGTGTTAGTGTTTATTAAACACTAACACCAGCCTTAAATACCCAACTTGAAATCACTCAATGTGGTTACAAAACTCGCCTTTTTTGCCACATACAACCATCAAAAATTAAATTAAGACAGACTACCGTACATTGAAAGAACATTAATGAGAATCTGCACAAAATTGGGCTACAAAACTATTCTTTTTCAAACTATTAAAGTAAATTAGAGGTGATCATCCTCCAAAAAAGTTGTAAGCAGTACATGTTTGCACAATGGACAATGAAACAAGTAGCTATATACTATATGCAAGTCTTGTTCTGATAAAATTGCTTGTAATAATATCAATTCAAAAATGGTCCTCGTATTGAAGACATTACTGTTCTAGCATTCTAAAATGCCACTGTTTCCAAATTCATGACTTGCCTTTATAAAAGAGAATTCTGTTTAGTAGTTCTGTGGCCTTTACAATTTTCTGTGCAGTCAAGGTGTTGTTAGAGTCTTACCTGGCTTGCGCATTGGAGAGGGTGACCTGAAGAATAGTGGGCTGGCACCATCGTCCAGAAGACGCCACACATCTTGCATAGACTCCTCCCCTAGTGATGACATCATCAGCGGTGTTTGCCTCTGATTGGCTGATGAATCACTGCTGGGGGCCTCCCCTTCAGAGCTGTGTGAGTGCCGCAGTATTTGGGGAGGGGGATTACCTATGAAAGCAAAAATAGAGACTTGATGACATCTGTTAATTCTCTACTACTTGGTTTCTAGACTTACGGAATCCTCATTTTTTTTCTTTTACCTAATCTAATGATTAACATTTGAGTGGTTGCTTTAAATGAGGGCAGAAAAATCAGAGAAATAGATTTAGTAAAGCTACAAAATAATGAAAGTACATAACATTTGTGCAGTCTTTGTACAAGTGCTGTCATCCTTAAAGACCCTATCCTATGAAAATAAAACTTGATATAAATGGAAACCTGAATGAATGTAGAATACAAATATAAAGGAATAAAAAGAATTTACCCTTTCATCATTGCACAAAAGCAAATTAAAACCTCATTTTCCGCACCCCTCTAAATTATGGCTCAACAGGGCTTAAATTTGCTGAAGATACAGTGACGACATAATATGTGGACGCCATCAGTTTACCTACCGGTATATAGCTGAGGCGATGAGCCGTGCTTAATTAATGCAAAGTCATTGTGAATATGCGTACTCCACATAAGATGATGTCATCAAGTCAATAGCAAGTTTTTAGGTTGACCACTTCCGATTTTCAAAGCTTTAAATTTTGAGTTTGACAGATACCAAAATGGCATATAATTGATATTATTGTAATCTATGGCTTATAAGCTTTCCGTTGATATATGATTCAGCCATTTCATTTTTCAGTTCGAATATGGTCTTTAACAACTCTTTGCCCGTTTGGTATACAAAATGAGGCTTCAGCAGAATATCCCACCATGCATATTAGGGTTAACCTAAGGGTTAGGGTGATGGTTAGGGAACATAGGGTTAGGTTTACTTGTGTAGTACGGTATTCCTAAATTGTTCCTAAAGTAATATAAATAAATCCTTTATCTCAATTAAAACTGGAGATTCTTGAATGCCATGTATAAAACAAAAGTAGGGCTATTAGAGATTAAAAAAAGGAAGTAATTGTGTTTGTGTCCGAGATAAACAGTTTTGCATTGCAAAATCTACAGATATATAAACCCAATTCATCTCGAGCTATTGATTTTAAATTGAAATAATTTCTAATACATCTTGCCTTGTGAATGGTTGCTTTGAAGAGGTTGTGTGTCTACCCTAGGTGAGATCTCTGGTGTTGAATCTGATGATGAGCTTAGCTGTACCTGTACGACATCGGTCATTCCTTCATTGTGACCTCTTCCTCTGGCAAACTGCAATTCCTACAGTAGGAAAAAAAATTAGGGGCATAAGCTTAAATCCAACCCTTATAACAAATTCATTTGAATGGGAGCAGAAAAATCAGAGAAACAGAATGGCAGAAATTTCAAATAAATAGGACTGATCATAAGAAAGTTATGAATGTTTAATACATGAGATCACTATGCTATGCGAATCTCAAATTGGCAATTTTGATATTTTGTCAATGGAATGCGAGGAAGTGATGGATTACTCTCCTGTTTTCTATGTACAAAAATATCACTAATTTCTGTTTTCTCCCAAGTGCCTTTATCCTACTACAGATATATAATGGAGAGTACATTTTTACAGGTCCTCTAGAAAGAAAGATCCAGCGTCATACATTTTTTGAAAAATTGACATTTTAGTCATTTTATTTGTTGGAACAAATAGAAAAGTTGTCTGCCACTGCGTCACAGAGACATTATCGATTCAGCCAATTTGCAGAGCAAATTGCAGAGCCCATACCTATAGTGATAACAACTTTTAAGAAATACACAACTTTCTTATATTTTGTACGATTTCAATCAAATTTTCACCAGTATGCTTCCCTAATTTTTCTACTTTCTTTGTGAGAAGTTTGCTATCAAGGTTGGATTTCCCTTAAAGTGTAATTCGATGTCTATTCATTATGATCTTCTTATTCTGCACCTGTCACAAGCATGTGCTCTTATTAAACCATGATTGTAATGTTTATCAAGAAACCACAGGTTTGTCTTATAGACAATCATGACAAGATGATTTTATTTAATCAAAAGAGGTACCAATTTCGACAAAGTCCCTTACACAGAATACTACCTACAGCAAAGATTATCCAGTCCCATTGAAATAATGCAATGTATGTGTAACAATAACTTTGAAAACGAAATTCAAGTTAACAAAATGAGTGGAGTTCATTAGAAAACAATTGATCTCCCTGCATAAACGTTCCGATTAATTGTGAATGTAACTTAAATTATACTGTATTGTATAGAAATTACACTCCAAAAGCTGTCAATATGACACATTAAAAAGATTCATGATTTTACCTGCTTTGTGAGGACGTACTGGAGTTTCTCCAAGTTCTGAAGCTTGGAAGAGACCTGCTCTGCCAGCTTCCCTGCCGTCATGCTCCTCTCTCCTGCATCTGACCTTTGACCTCTTGAGGGCTGGGGAGCATGTGAAGGTCGGTAGAGGGCAAGCTCTGATCGTAGTCGATTCCCCATCTCCATGAGCTTCTGTTTCTCCTTGGCTAGACGACTGATGTGACGTACTGCCGTCTTGAGTTTGGCTTTCAGCTGAAAGGCGAAGAAGAATCATATAAGTATACTGTACTACACTGATTGATTGAAAGTATTTCAAGACATAAATAATCTGATAGATCATCACTGAAATGATGAACAAAAGCAATTATACAAAACTTAGTATAATTCGATTCTGTTGAGACTGCAAAAATAGTAAAAATTTGACTTAGGAAGTGTAAATAACATGTTTTGTATAGTTTGGTCCCCAAAAATTAATTTTTTGAACTCTTGAGTTGTGCAGATTTAACTGTATAGAAAATGTATTCAGGAGGAACATATTAAACATTTTCATTTCATTTCTCTCTGTATATCATTTTTGTACCAATTTTTTTTTTTCAACTTCATGTAAATATCACTTTACTTTCCTTCTTCTCAGCAGTCTTCCAAATTTGTTTCTTCATCCTTGGAACATGTACCACTCTTTTCCCCCCTTTCATTTTCCTCTTCATCTTCACCATTTCAAATACACCCCCCCCCCCCCCTCTCATGAAACCTTATTAGGTTTTATATGCATACCCCATTAGAATCTGTGTTCTCATCATCTCCGGGATGGGTTCTGACTCTGGCCAATTGCGCCCTCAGGTTATGCACCTCTCTCTGAAGCTGTGTCACTAAAGCACTCTGAAAGAAATGAAAATTATAGGACACATAGTAAGACCACACTTAAAAACATGGGAAAGATTTGGAATTTTATATGTTTTATGTGACTTAGGAGAAATATTGCTTCTGGTAAATCATAAAAATATATTCAGATTGATGAACCTCTTAGAAGATGAGAAATTAAAATATAATCAGGCATTAATATTGTTTGGGGTTACGTATTAGCTTTTAAAAAAACTTGCACTTTAAGGAGAAGAAGAAGGAAAAGTTTAAGAAGAAGGGGAAGGAGAAGAAAGAGGAGAAACAGGAGAAGAAGCAGATGACAAATGATAAGAAGAAAACAACAAGAAGAAGAGGAAAATGAAGAAGAAAAGGAAGCAGGAAAAGAAGAAGCAGGAAAAGGAAAAGGAGAAGGGGAAGGAGAAGAAGAAGAAAAAAGAGAGAACAAGAAGAAGAGGGAGAAGAGGAAAATGAAGAGGAAAAAGGGAGAAGAATGAGTAGGAGAAGAAAAAGAATTGAATGATTCTAAAACCCCTTCAAAAGAAATGACACAAGTTTCAATGTTAACAGTTGAGTAAACTTTAGTAGTGTATGTAGTAACTAACCTGAATCCCATGTCTGCTTGTTGAACCTCGACCAGCAAGATCCATAGTCAGTGCAGAAACCTGGCATGAAATAATTGAATATAATTAATAATCAAACATGTCATCCTACACTGAAACAAACACCATTCGCATAAAAGTAAAGTGAATCTAGAAGTTAGTACATTCTGATGTGTTCACTAGTGAGCAGAAGAATGATAATGTTATGTACAGATGAACTTTAACCATGACAAGAGATACCACTCAGAATTGCGGTTACATATAGAGGCATAAAGAGGATTTTTGTGCAATGATCTCAATTCAATATGGCTAGTTATTTAAACAATTTAATTTCATGATTTGAGGTTTGAAATTACGATGAGAAATGGTAAAAAAACTATTAAAGTAAAATAGAATACGGAAAGAAGATGATGAGTCTTCCTGAGCCTTGATTCATAAAAATGAAACATATTTATGTGTTATAAAGATTGTTTATAATAAAATAACTTGCTATTAAATACTTGAAAATATATTGAGAAAAAAAAATCATGAAATTATTATATCATCATTTGAAAGCAATTACTAAAGAGAATATATCCATAAAGCATGACTGTCAAAATAAAGAAGCTTAAAGGGGAGGAGAAAGAATCATAATACTGTATAGAGAAGAAGGAGGCAAATATACAGAGCAAGAAGAAGGATTGAGTAATTAAGGAGTAAAACGAAAAGGAAAAAAAAGGTGAGAAATAGAAGGGAAAATGTGAAGAGCAAGAGACAAAAAGAAATCAAAATATAAAGCTATGTGAGAAAAAATGACAGAGAAGAAAAGCTGTTAAAAACAAGTCATTGATCCAGGAGTGTCAAATCGGTGAACTGAGGTTATGCCCTTACATTATATATGACATAAGCTCCTACACAAGCAAATTTAATGATTGTGAATATAATATTCTTACATACTATGGTATTTATATGATGGAAGATGATGTGTTTTTTGTTTGTTTTGTTAAGATGATGGTAATGCTGATTATGATAATCATTATTAAAGATCATTAAAAGACAGAAGATGATGATTATGATTATGATGATGTACACTTACCTGTTGCCCCAGGGTGGTTGCTTCAAGATTGGTTTGTAAGGTGCCCTTGTAATACTCGTCTGCTTCCCTCCTAGCCTCCATCAGCTCCAGCTCTAGCTGACTCATTCTCTGGGTATAGGAAGCAGACTCAGCAGCATGGCGTCTGGCCTGGGTAGAGAGCTCATACCTTAGCTGATCAAGTTCCGCCTGCTTCTCTCTCGGCTGTAAAAGAAAGACAGGAGGAGAAGGAGGAGAAAAGAAGGAGAAGAAAATGAGGAAGAAGAAGAAGGAGGAGGAATAGGAAAGAGAGAAAAGAAGATGAAGAAGAAGGAGAAGAAAACGAGGAAGAAGAAAAAAGAAGAGGAGGCATAGAAGAAAGAGAAGAAGATAAAGAAGGAGAAAAGAAGAAAATGAGGAAAAAGAAAGAGAAGGAGGAAAAGGAATAGAAGAAAGAGAAGAAGATGAAGGAGGAGGATGAAGAGGTTAAAGGTAGAAGAGAAAAATAAAAAAAATATAAAAAGTCTTCAATACTACCACTATTTACACCATATCTATACTTTTCTACACTAACACTCTTTGTGAGTATACAAAGCACAGGGGACTGCAGAAGAGAAATACCAAGGACTCAATTGAATATATATATGTAAATTCAAATACATCAATGAAAAATCTCAATCTGGCTCAGCACTGCGATCCTCCCCCCCCCCCCCCCAAAAAAAAAAAAAAGTGAACATAATTCTATGGAGAATGTTGAGCTTACCTGGTATTGTTTCTGGTTCATTTCAGTTTCTAAATGACTCAGTCTAGCCTGATACTTCCTCAACTCTGCTGATGTTGTAACCTTATCTGCTCTAAGGGCACCTACAAAAGAGTTCATAAATAATGACAATCGTATTGCTTTTTCCTTTAATTTGTTTACCCTTTTGAGACAGCTTTACCACATTTTGTGGTTTGGCTTAATATTAATGTATTCTAATCCATAATAAATATACTGGATGCATGAGTAGAAAGGGCAGCAATTTCAGAACATATTGTGTTCCTCTTGTTGCATGACTATATTGCGTTTGATGCCAGGAATTTTAAGAAAAAAAGTAAGCTTGAGAATTCTAAAATAGGCAAACTGTTGAGAGGTTCAAAATCAATGTTTTTTATCAAAATTGGCAATATTGCAACTTTTTTACAAACTATCTACCCATGTATACTGGTGCAAATTAGTATTCAAGTGCAAAGAAAAGGAATCTGTTTTTGCCAATATCCAAAACTAAATATCCATGCCAATTAAACACTTTGTAGACACAATTTTTGTGCAATGGAAAAAAAACCCTTCAAAATCCTATCTTTAAAATGAGACCAAAATCATGCAAAATGAATGAATGATTCTAAGGATCAAAATCAAAGATCAGAACAGCCCCATGCATTACTCATTACGTATGCACACACCAATTGTTTATGAATATGTATGACTTAATAGACACGGATTAGCAAGCGCTGCGGATTGACTGAAAGTCATCATAGGGTTATTCAGTCATGAAGTGCTCAACAAAATCTAAAAATAAAAATACAGCAACAACAAAAACTACAACAAATAGACTTCCAAGAATTAGAAAATGTTAAGTTATATATCTCACCAATAGTGTCATTCAATGACTGGACATGACTTTTGATTGCCTCATTTTCCGCCAGATCAATCTGAATCCCTCCTTGATGACCAGATGGATATACCCCTCCATCTTGAATGGTTTGTGCCAGGGTGGATAGTCTTTCCTCCAGTCTCCTCTTTTCAACCTTTAGTTCCCTGCACTCTTTCTCTATGGACTTGACATATTCTATGGTAGAAAAGAAGAAAACTCATACTCAACATTTTGTGATAGCTCTAAAATAAACTAAAGTACAGTCCTGAACCTCTCCTTAACAAATATTTTCAAGTTATTTGTTTATTTCTTCTGACATTTATACAGAGAAGCACATTTTTACCACTAATGGTGGTCTTCTGTATGGTAACAAAATGCAATTGCAATCATGAATATAAATTCATACCAGTAACGGAACAAAACACAGAAGAAAATAAGTATATACATGTAAACAAATTCTTTGGTATCATCATAATAAATATGGACTGTTGCATATTTGTAATATCGTATTACCGGTACATGTATAGATGGTAATCTGTTTTTTTAAATGAGGTTAAATATAGTCATTAACTTTTCAGACATTTTTTGCTTCTAAAATAGCCTTGTATAGTTTCTGCAGGTCATAAGCAAAGTAGAAAGGCAATCTTGGCTCAACATAGATCCACACTTGAGATAAAAAAGTTTTATATGCATATTTACATAGCATATATTACAATGGATTCCTAGTTAACTATAATCGTTGCTTAGAAGTAATATAGTATTCGAATGTATTTTAAGCTAAATACTAATGAACATATCAATCTTCCATACTGATAACAAATGATGTCATTCAGTCAATCTGGAAAGCTTTATGTCATCCTACATTATCAGAATTTATGAAGCAAAGTCCATTAATGAATGGACTTTGGATATGAATACTGCATGTACAGTTGTATTGTAAACAATTCATAAATCAATGGTTTGTTTCCCACAAGAGAAATGCATTGAAAATGCGTTAATGTGTTGCATCAGGTAGAATAAGTTCCCACTCCCGATGAAAAAGGGATATGCATTCTAATGAATTGATAGAAACAGAGTAGAGTGTAGAAATTCTATAAATACATATTTTGTATTAGGTTACAATCTCTTTCATTGAGAAAGAAATAAGTTAATCTGTCTTGAAGCCAGGCCAAATCCATGCATATGATTCAACATCGCTACCGGTATTCAGATATGCTAAAAAACACCAAACATTGTAACAGGGAAAACATTACCTGCTATAGAGAATGAAATCTAATGTTCTATCAAGACAATTCATTGGTAAATAGGAACAAAAGCAATTACGAGAGTCAAAATGAGAGGATGATCTACCTGCAGTAAAGGGATCTTGTTGCTCAACCTTTGTGCTTTCCCCTCTGGTTATGATGGACCCATCTCCTCTCTCATAGGCCTTAACTCCATCTTTCTTCATTCCGTCCACATGGCTTTCCATCTCTTCCATCTCTCTCTTCATATCCCTGATGACAGCGATGAGTGATTCATTCTGTGCCTGAAGCTCCTCAGCCTGCCTGGACCCCAAGTGGGTCTCCTCCGTGCCAGTATCTCGACTCTGATTCAAAATAAAATGGCATGAGAGGGGGTGGGGCAAGAGGTGGGAATGGGTGAATAAGGGGGAGGGTCCTCCCTTCTTCATCCGTTTTCTAAGAGGTGGGCAAAGATCTAAATGCCACTCCCAAATTTGTGACCTGTCCAACATTTATGTATAGATTAGAGGCCACCATCTCTCCATCTCTCTGTGACTTTCCTGATCTCTCTCTCTCTCTCTCTCTCTCTCTCTCTGTGTCCGTCTTTCCCCCTTCCTCTCTCCCCATCTCGAACTATCTCTATTTCTTTCTGTGATGCTTCCTTTTGTTGAAATAGACGCTCACAGTAATATGTAATAAAAGGAGCTTTTTCATTTGATTACACTAAAACTTGTACACTACATGTAACTCAATAAGCAGATAAGAAATAATGGTGTTTTGCAATAAATGCTCAGTAAGTGCAATAACATCTAATTTGTTTGTAACTTGGCTTTCTCACATTAAAAAAAAAGAGCCTGGCTACTGGTGAATTCGACTCAAACATGTGCTTATAATTAAACACAGATAAGAGATACTGGTAAACGAATATCACTAGCGATATTATTTCCGAAGAGACACTGGTGTTTCATAAAGGAACTAAACTCACTGGAATCATATCTCTGTCAATCTTCAGCTTGTGTTTTCTCAGCGTGGCAACAGCTTGGTCCCTGTCTCTCGCTAAGACTCGGTTCAAATCATCTCTTTGCTGGAGCTCCCTCTCTAGTTCCCTAGTCAGTGCAACAGCCTGTAAACAAAATAGTACGATGACATGAGAAGGAAAAGTAGGAACAAAACAACAGATACTTGGTCTTCATGGACAGGCAACATGTTTAAACTTGGCATACACGACTTGAGGCATATCAAAAACAAAGTTGCCTTTGTTCCCGTCTATACTACATTTCATGGTTTGCACAGAACAGCCTTTATCATTGAAACGTGTATAGATGGAACCTGAACTTACAGATCATCTGACCATAAAGATACCACTTTTCTGGTCTCACTTGAAAGTGGTCTTTATACACAGGTTCCTTTTCAATTAACTAACAATCTCAAATAACACCTAGTGTATACAAAAAACGGCAGAATTAAAGTATCAGTTGATATCTGAATCTAAAAATAAGAACTGTAAAGGTTGCCGATTTAAAAAAGTAAGTCAAATTAGGCTCACTTCATCTCTTGACTTGGTGAGCCTAGCGATGAGATCCTCCGACTTGGCATACTGGTTCCTTTCTGCATCCTCGTACTTCCTCTGCCAGTCCAGCTCCAGCTGAGCCTTGGTGCGCTCCATGTTCTGCTCCTTCTCTGCAGCCACAACTAGCTCCTTCTGGTATCTTGGGTTTTTCCAAAAGAAAATAAATTATATAAGAGCGATTATAATTGGCGTAAGGGCGTTGGGTGATGTGCCAAATTCAGAACATTCCCAAAATTTCACAAAATACTTTTACAAAATGTTGTACGAATGTTTTAATATGACAATGATGGGGTGGCATTATTTTTGAAATAAGAAAATCTGTGCGAAAAAATTACCTCTCTATGTCGTCCTTGCGGCAATCTAGTTCTGCCCTGAGTTTGCCATCTCTGTCTCGCAGTGACTCAATCACCAGGTCTTTTGACACCAAGTCTTTGGACACCTTGGACACTTGAATATCAAGTTGGTTCCTTAGTTCCCTGGACTCTTGTTGATGTCTGCAAAAATAACAACAAGTTCAGACTGTCAGTTGATTATTATTGTGGCATAACACTTGTGTTGTTTTAGTTTACCTTCACTTTAGTTAAGAAAGTAATATATGATTGTGATTGTAATATGTACAGCCCAATGAGCGTCAGAGCCTGGCGGATACCGGTGCTATATAAATATCCATATTATTATTATTATTATTATCAGTTAACTGCAATACTCTTTCACAAGAATGTAAAGCTAGCAGACAATGGTACTGGTGAACTACACTTATTTCTGCCAAGTCAGGGCAAAGCTATGAAACCCCACATTAAATGTGGTTGCCTATGGACAATGTAATAACTATACCATTCTGAGAGCTAATCATACAAAGCGTTCAATAGAGTCTATCTTTGTACTACATAAATCTAGTACCATAACTATTATTAAAATTCAACCATTATTTCAAACAAACATACTTTAAACAACTGTAAAATATGGAAGGAATGTTATAATAAAATTAATACTGTCATGATATGTTCACACAAAAATGCAAGTACATTTACATATGACAGATATTAAATACTCCAAAACCATTTTCCAACAACGAAGAATGAATTAGCTTCTTGTTGAACTGTTTTGGGCAGGTAGTTTTGCAATGCGGTTTTGATTATAGAATAGTAATTAAACTAGAAAGTGTGTAGGGTTAAGCCTATCTTTTTTAATTTTGTTTGTAGGTTGGCAGAGTCCTTAACAATTAAACCACAAAAAAACCTGCGATTTTAACTCACTTTTCAACGAGCATTTCTTTGTCCTTCAATGCATCCTGGTGCTCCCATGTCTCCCTCCTGCTCTCCACCTCCTTGGCCTCCAGGGCTCCTTCCAGTCTCCTGATCTCCTCCTGGAGCTTCCTCTCTACCTCCACCTGGGCCTCCTTCAAGCCCAACACAGCAGTCTCCTTCTCCCTGGCATAGCGGTCCAGCTCCTTGTGTCTGACATGGAGAATCACAATAATAAGGAAAATAATACAGTGACAATAATAACGACAATTAGTGTGGTGATGATGATGATGACAACAATGTTTACAACAGTATATCTATATGTTGCTCTGTTTTGAACAGTACTTTAATAATTTCATACAGACAATAACACTTTTAAAATGCATTCTATAATTACCCAGGTCATTGCAATTGATTACAATTACAAACTATACCCTTCACAATCCTCCCCTTGCCCTACAAAATGTCTAAGTACATTCAACAACAATAATAGTGGATTTCATTTCCTTTTTTAAAGAAATAAATGCCACCCATGCAAGTGTTGAAATGTCAGTTTTGGAGAAAAAAAAGAAAAAAAAACAACAACAACATACAAACACATAGTACACTTTGAAAATATAAGGCAATGTTTATACAGTTAACAATTAAATAATTCCTATCCTTGCCAAGTTTTGTAATTTGTTCAAGTATGTGATTTATGTTTCTTGAGAATGTGACATATTAAAAGTAAAGTCCAGTATTGGAAACGCCCCCCCTCTCAAAATTGAAATGGAAGCTCTTTTTACCAATTATGTGAAAGAATATGATGATACAAATTTTCCCAGGAAACCGCCTACTCATTGATATATTTGGTAAATTATCATATCGACCCGGCCTGGATAGACATTGAACATTTGGGCATATATTTCTGCTTTTTTGCAAATTTAGGTTGAAGTATTGCCATCTAAACCTCTAAAGGCAATATTGAATAGATATTTTGCACCCAAAACCCTTGAACCGCAATTTTACCACTACCAGTCTATATCTTTAAAGCTTACATCTAAAAGTATTCAACAAAGACCCTATTAATTTAACCAGTTCACCTTTCATTCTTCAGTTACAAAAAAACAATCAATTTACAGGCGGTATAAATAATTTAGTTGTTAAATGCACATAGCCCTTTTTCATAAAAATGATCAAGATTGACTCACTTTCTGTTGAATTCCTCATCAGCTCTCTCTACTGCTTGCTGTGCATGTAGCAACTGAGACTCAAGCTCGGCGATTCTGAGGTCACATACATGTACATCATTAAAATAGAGTGTATAGAGAGTAGGAAATAACAAGAATACTTTAGAAATATTTAATCACTAATCTTTAAGAAGATCTTACTCCTATCTACCTATAATTTCATTTACAAGTGTACTGCATGATCCCATATCTACAGCAATATTGAAGACTACAGTGTAAGAATCTCACATAATATTGTTGTGTCATTGTGTGACTTGACACCGGCTCCCCAAAACGTCCAGTATTTGTCAATACTGGTTAACTAAATTTTGTTTGTTCTTTGAATGTGCAGCATAGCTAAACAAGTTTGGAGACTCTAAATCCAAGGTGAAGGCGGCAAATACCTTTTACTGTGCTCCCTCCACATGCCGATGTCAGGATAATTTTGTACCAACATATCAACAGAAAAAATCAATGGTATGAACCTAGTCTACCTATTTTTTATGGAATTCATGTTTGTTTACCTTGCATCTTTCATGCCTCGGAGGTCACTCAGCTCCCATTCTGTCTGTTTGAGTTTCTTTTTGAGGTCGTCCATCTTGGTGTCACTGGTCTTGAGCTCTGTAGAGGTCTGTTGACTGGCCCCTCTCACCAGGTCCAACTCCCTGCTCAATAGCTTGGCCTATATTGCATATTAGATCAAAGACAAAGAATTGCATTGAGAAAGAAAAAACTTAGTAGTTTGGCCTTGCCAAAGACATAGATTTCAATAAAAACATTTCGTTCCAACTGGTTAATTTTACCTAGTTTGTACTCTATGAATATGAAAGAAGGATATATTAAACAAATTTGGTGCTAAAGAATCTAAAGATTTTATTCCACATTTCAAACTGGCATTGAATATGTTTGGATCATAACTTTATCCTAGCAAAATGGTACATTTGTGATGAAGGGACATAGTTTTAATATAAAGATAAACAGCAAAAACATAAACATTTAATGGAAATCTTGTTCAATATGTATTTGTGAACCTTATATGCAAAGTGAGAGGCATAGTAAGGTTTAGGCAGGTGGTTTAAATTCAGTCAAAATAGTGTGAAGGTTGCTAGCTCATCTCATATGTACTAACCTTCATTTCATGTGCGAGCACCGTGGAGCTCAGCGTATCAATCTTGGTCCTATACTCCTTCTCTCTCCTCCTGGAGGCATCATCAAACCCAGCCGACATCTCCCTGCGCTGAATCTCAAGCTCCTCCTCAACCTCACCGATCCTCCGCTTCATGTCACGCCTCAGCGCCTCCAACTCATCTCGCTCTGTCTGCAGCTCAACATCTTTAGAACTGAGCATGGATAACATTATAATACTATTTAATTGAATGCAGTTAGAAACTGTAAGGTGATGTGGTAGAGTTTCAGCAGAGTATCGCCTGTTGTTGTTTTTTCTTCCTTCAAGAATTGCGCCATCTGAAAATTTAGATCTCTAGTTGCAAATGATTAATTGATAAAAACAAAAAAATTGAGGAATTGAGGCTATGGAAGGTACATGTGTGGAGCACTGATACACTATTCAATTACACTAAAAGATAAAGCAAAGAGATTAGATATTGCAAGAAAAGTACTTCCAAAGAAGGCTTACTAAGGTCTAGAGTTTATGTTAAAACATTGGCTTCAATGGAAATTGCCAACATACTGTACCTCTAACAAAACTGATATAATATATCTTCTAATACAATTTTAAAAATATTTTATCAAACTATTTTCAGGAGAGAATCGCTTTTCAAATCTTTTTTGGGGGTATTTACTTTTTAGATCGCCTTAGTTTTAAAGTGATTGGTCCACTTCATTGAAAATGAGATACTAACATCTTGTATTGCTCCACCTCGGCCTGTTTCTCCCTGACCCTCTGTTGATAGTGCCTTTGGAGATCCTCCATAGACCTTTCATCCTGAGCCCTTCTTGTCTTCAGCTCATCGATCTGAATCTTGAGCTGGCTGACTCCTGCCTCTCTGGACTGCAATCTGGCTCTTACTTGCTCCTGGGTCACCTCAAGCCTTCAAAATAATCATATCAGACAACAGTAACAGAACAATCTGTCCGTCCAAGACCACTTGTGACAATTTCGGTATCTCAAATATTGTTAGTGTTAAAGTTCTGAAGCCATAGGAAGGGCTGCTGAATCAATATCTACAAAAATATAAGTCAGACCTTCTACAAATGTAATAATTATTACAAGAGGTAACTATCAAAATAATATTTTGACATCAATCTCTAATCTAAAGAGAAAACATCAAGCTACACGTATGTACACATCATTACAAAAGCTATGGTTAACATAGTGAAACTTGCTAAGTTTCAAGAGAGTTGCATTTATCCATTTATTTTAAGTTTGGCATCTGCTATACAGCACTGTTATCAATGATTGTGACATAGCAGTTCAAAAATGCATTTTCCGATCTAGAGTTACAGTAAAGTAGACGCATTGTATATTTGCTACTGTGTTTTACCATAGTCCATACATAATTACCGATCTAATTCCTGATCCCTCTCTGCAAGAAGCTTCAGATTGAATTTAAAATCTTCTTTGAGTGTCTGAAACTTCTCTTGCTGCTCCTTCAAGATCTTGTCTTTCTCCCGGATACGATCCTCCAGACTTTGGGCATGCATTGCCTGTAGGTGGCGCCATTCCTGCTCCTTCTCGGCCGCCAGCCGTGCAAAGGAGGCATCCTCATGATGGGTCACATTATCTGCTCGTTCCTGTGCCATGGATGGTAATCTTTACTGGAGTTCAGTCACATTGTCGAACCTGTACATGAAAGAGAGGCACTAATGCACTTTGAAATTGAAATTCTTGCAGCCGTATTTTAAATTGTTACTGCGCATGAAGGATGATGAAGTTATCCATTGACAGTAACAGTTTAAAATATGGCTGCAAGAATTTCAAAACAGAATGCAACTTTAACCAACTAAATGCTGAAACAAGACATCTAAATGCAATGCATTAGCCTAGCCCTAGGCCTAATCTAAAAATGTTCAAGTATAAATGCATCGGATATGAATCTGCTAAAATGACATTTTAGTCCAAATTTTGGTGGCACTTTTGGTGTTACGTGACAACCACCAACTTCTGACAGGAGACCCTATTTTGTGGCTGGCTTCTGTCTCTAAAGAGAGGAGTCAACCACAAAGAACTTTGCACATTGAGTTTACGTGCTCCCATTGGCCGATCCCCTCTAGTGGCTTCAAATTTAAGTGAGAGAGGGCCTATTTAACTTAAGCGCAACTTACTGTAAGTTTAATGGCAATGTCAACTAATATTACGTACCGTACCTTAAATATGACGAAAATGAGAATTGTTCGGACTTTAAAAAAACGTTACGTAAGACTGAAACTTAAAGTGAAATACTTAAACTTTTAAGGATGCTGAAAAATCGTAAAAAATAGAGGATTTGACTGAAATATCATAATTTTGGTATCGGATCAAACAGAAAATCGCAAGCTTTCTCCTTGCACCAATATCTTATACCATTGAGTGAATGGAAGCCAGCGATAGCCAATTCGAAGGCCATAATTGTCGGCGCAAATTTAGTAAAATGAGGCTGCGATTCGCCGAGATTGGATGAATGTTTTTCGCATGCGCTAAATTTAAGCTAAAGTTCTTCTAGTTCTACATGCCCCGGCCCTGGCACCGTTGTGCGAGCCGTACGGCCCTACAGCGGGTGTTACCGTCTATAGATCTACTATAGTCTATGAGCAGGATGAGGAATAATGTTGACAATGTCAGTTTTAAACTTTTATTAAAGAATGACCCATACCTGAAGGTTATTTCTGTCTACTGCTAGCTAGCTGCCAATGCGCATTAGCATTGACTCTATGCTTTGCTTGAGTGGCTAGCTGCTAGCTGCTGCGCGCTGCGGCAATCACCTTGCCTTGCCAGCCAAGCCCAGCTAGGTAGCCAAGCCATGGGACTCGCCCCCCGGCCCAGCCCGGTGGCGGAGTTGACAACAACACTCAACACAGACAACAGCACTCACACAAGCAGGAACCGTCTCTGTACCCTCATTTAAACATACACTTTCGGTAAATGGCATGATAAATCAACATAAAAAGTGCAAAGATAAGGTATTAGGCCTAGTTATTCGTTTAATCAGTTGAACATTGAATATTGAACTCACTCTTCGACTTCGCCGAATCGAATTAACCGCTACACACGATTGAAGTTAGTCGAATGAAAGGCAATTTTTAAATAGTATGGTAGCTGTAACCGCTCCTTGTTTTAAATTGGGACCAATGATGATTACGATTATTTTCTTTCTTTTTGGAGAGATCAGTGGTTCGGATCACTGATGAAAAGAATTAATTGTGATTTTAAAGTATATGAGACCTTTGATTTCAAAAAAAAAAAAAAAAAAAAAGAGTGGAAAAAACACACCAACAATCAAGCAGTATTCATTTTTGTCCACTAGCTGTAATTCCCTTCTGATTTTAGTGAGATTTTCTGTATTTTTTACTGTTTTACCAAGTCCTCCTAGATCTATCTCTCTATTTTGTTTTAATTCCTCTTATTGCACTTTTAAGTGCTCAAAGGGGTATATGGTCGGCAAATATCTGCTGCCCTTTCTTTTTCATTCTCTGACACACTCTCTCGATCTCTCTCTCTACTTGGTCCATGATCAATCTATGATTAAATGCAGTTTGACTATTATCATATTCTCCGCACTTATAATTCTTCCGTTTTTCCATCTACACACCCTCCCTCTTTCTACCTCTTGTCAGGTTCTCATTTCGTATCTGTTTTTATTATCATTTGACCATCTTTCCCACTCTCTCTCTCTTTCCGATTTCCGATTTGTCAATCAGGCATCCTCTCTCTTCGTCCCCTCACTCATTTTTGTTTTAAATCGAGCCCCAAACCCTCATCCCAGAAATAAGTTAACCCATTTCAATAGACATGAAAGAAATATATTTCACAATTTTGTGTGTGGAATAATAACAATTTTTTAATTTTTGTATTGAGAATCAAACAAGAATACATGATTTTCTATACAAATTAGTACTGTTTCATTAGAAACGTTTCTCTTCAGTGTAACATTTCAAATTTGAGGCACTTGCTGCAACACTGGATGAAAAACAGATAAACAATTCCTCCTGAAAAAAGAAAACTTAACTTCATTTGCAGTTTGAATAATAAATTACATTGGCATACAATGTGAAAGGATGATATTTGTATATAAATTAATTATATAAATTTAAGGTTTGGGTAATACTATTGTATCAAAAATAATGCAATGCAAAGAAGAGAAACTTCAAATAGCCTTTAAGAGAACCCCAAAATATTATTCATCATGCAGATATGTAGGAAGTTTAAAAAGAAAGTAAATTTCTCCACAAATTCTTCATTAACTTTAAATGCAATCATGAGGATGGAACGTTGCCTTTGAATTACACACTGAAGAAGAAAAAAATCCTAGACATTTCTAAGATAGCAAATATTTCAAGTATCGGTAGAGGTCCTTTCTTCCTAGCCATTACAATTATCACCTACACTATACATGCATGGGTTTGCAAGAAGATAGGGGATGCACAGGCCTCCAAAATATTTCAGAACAAATTCTTTTAGGGGAAAAAGCAAAGAAAATCAGCAAATCTTTAAAAAATATTTCTTAAACTTTTCTTTGGTATTTATTCACACGTACTTGCATTGAGAAAGTGAATACTGATAATTGGTAAGTTCTAATTGATTTAATTTCAAAATTATTTTCTAATCAGCTTAATATACAAAACACCTGTCTCTTGAATCATTACTTTACAGACGCATATACAATGTCATTTATTATTGGGAATGATATAACTTTTATTCAACATCAATTAGGACTCCCATCAAGAATTATTTAACTCTTAATACTTAATGGTTAAAGCACAATAAAAGTGAGAGAGTGAATTCATCAAAAGCATTTTCTCTCGTGAGGTAGAAGTTTTAGGTGACCCAAATATTAAATTGACAGCCCACATTTAAGAATACTAATAATTCCAACCTCTTCTTCCCTCAAAATGTCAAAATCTGCATTCAAGGTGTCATATTAGAGTGGTTTAATCACTTGACTGGAAATGCAAAGATCGTGGGTTCGTACCCTGGAATGGCACTTTATCCACATTGGTCCTCTCCACCCAGGTGTTAATTGGGTACTGGGTAGGATGTGAACATTATTGTGGTTTTAATTTAGCATGTTTACGCCCATAAAAAGATGACTGGATGGAATGCTCCCCAGGGAGATGTGCACTATGATTTGCAGTAATTGGATTGTGGTAATAATATTACTGGAAGCGCCTTAATCAGTTAATGGTTTAGCGCTACATAAGAAACTGGTATTATTATTATTATTAATATGTCCTATGGCACATCACAATGTACATACTTTGGCACAACATTGATCTATATTCGACACTCTCAACCCAGGTGAAGTAAATGAGTAATTGGGGAAAAATCCGTGAATGACTGAGCAGTGACACCTTATCATGGAAGCCCTGCTAAAGCCATTGTAACAATATTATTTAGCACTTTGTCTCCTTTGAAAAAGATGCCTTATGATTCAAACCATTGTCATCATACTTATTGTAAATATGCCATAATAACAGATGAATTATTACAGTCTCTGGATGTGCAATATTTGCAGGGAAGGCATCAATAGATGACATTCAATACATAGCAGCATCGTAATATTCATGATTATCAAGTGGGTAATACTGCCATAGAAAAGTAAGGTGATAATATCACACATTCATTCATTTCTTTTTAGGGGTTTCCCCTTCCCCCTCTCCAGTGCTCTTCCTCTTTTTAGATGGTCCAGTCTTGCTTGCTAGAAGAGATGGATCCAGCTTACAGGCCATGTAGTGGGTCCATAAGGCCAGTTCCACTTTATGCGGGGTCCACTCTCCGGAGGGATCTGGACAGGAAAAAATAAAAATGTTGAAAATACATGGATGTTTGAGGATTGCTTTATCTGACTGCTAAGAAAGCATGCTTGTAAGTAAGCAACCAGGGGACCGACGGCTTTAAGTCCTCTCAGAGGGACTTGGTTAATGAGGATTAAAGACTTACTAAATGGCACAAGCGCATTGACTTGGTTTTGAACCTTAGACCTCCCGGTTACAAGACCAATGCTCTAACTCTGAGCCATCAAGCCACCTCATTCATTCATGATGATATTGTCTGTTGCATGCCATAAAGGATGTATGTTAAGTCAGATGGGTGTACATAGAATTATGCCCTTCTGGCTCTCAAGAAACAATTTAATTTAATACAAGACCCAGGCCAAAAATATTATACTGTCCAGGGCAATGAAAACTACTTATTCAGGTGAAATACTATAGTATTAATGACTGCTTTGAGAGAAATAGTTGTTTTATTACGCTCAAGGGAAGGTTAGAATTGTGCTATTCCCCGAGGCTTGCCGAGGGGAATAGCCCAATTGTAACCTTCCCGAGAGCGTATGAAAACAACTATTTCTCGAATATTAAAGCAGTCATTAATACTTTTATATGCCGAAAAAAAATAAAGCAGTCATTAATACTTTTATATGCCGAAAAAAAATAGACTAAAAAATAAAAAATAAAAAATATTTTTCATTTCACATCACATTTCTGTATCTTAAGAGCCAGAAGGGAGAAGGGCAGAAGATATTTAACATGTAAACCTATGGGGTAACCATGGAGTAACCATGGTTATTAAAAAATATTGAAATGTTTATGCATGGTTACATCACATCACATTTCTGTATCTTAAGAGCCAGAAGGGAGAAGGGCAGAAGATATTTAACATGTAAACCTATGGGGTAACCATGGAGTAACCATGGTTATTAAAAAATATTGAAATGTTTATGCATGGTTACCGGGAATTTTACAGGAACAGTTGAAGTTTATGAATGCAATTCGACCAATCAGATGGCTGGATTTCTTAAGTGAGGTATATAATTGCATTTAATAGCACTTTATTTTAATACTACTTCCATGAGTAATTCCATCAGTGATGTGTTTTGTCTAATATGGTGAGTTTGTGGGAAGGGAACAGTACCTATAGTAAGAAGAGATGCTATACCCCCTAGTCAAGTGCAGTGAATACCAAGCACTCTGTATCACTTGCCAAAAGGTGTTTCTTTTTTTGGTCTAGATTTTGGCATTACTGCAGAATACCTCACCAGGCGTCAACACAATGTCAATGTACTGTACATGTATTAGGGTTAGGGTTAGATTTAGGGTTGGGATTAGGGTAAGGATTAAGGATTAAGTTAGGGTTGGGTTCAGGTTTAAGTCTGAGGGTTAGTGTTAGGGTATGGATTGCTTGAGTGGTGGGGGGATTCTTCTTCCAAAATGTGTATCAATATTATCACAAACACACAAATTACCTTCTTTTTTTAGTCTCTTCACACAGTCTTGAACCTCTGCATTGTATCTCTTGTAGGCAGCTTCAGTGTAAGCCAATGGGGACTGGCCTGGGATACCTAACATACTCTCATCTGCCATGAACGGGGCATGTTCAGGTGCTCCTGCTGCTAACACAGCTGTAATGAAAATAATATTTCAAAATAAACTAAATGAACTACATGTATATTATTCCGTATTTCACCATGGTTGTGAGAGCAGTTGAATTATTCCTAAATTTGGCTTTCAATGTAAGAAAGACTGTTCTGAAAACTAATTTACTTAAAATTGAAAAGTTAACATTCCTTTTGAAATAAGAGCAAATCTAAAGCTATATTCTGTCCATGTCCATCCTCGGAATACTTCTTAAATCATGGGTAGCATAACTAGAGGATTCTAGGTTTGATATAAATACTCCATCACCACTAACAGACAACTACACGACTGTACCAATCAGACAATTAATCAACCCCCCCCCCTAAAAAAAAAGCCCCTTTGACAACTACCTCCTACCGAAATTGCCTCAGAACGGCTTCCCTTGGATAGTTAGTTGTCTAAGAAAAAAGGGGGTATAGATCGAGGACAGTTCTCTGCATGTAAGTATCATAAACTGTCTATCAAAATGAACTATAACATTCCCCAAAAGGTCTGTAGTAAAGGGTACAGAAACACCACCTGCATGCTCATACAGACCACTGTTATCACCTCCCATGAGTGGTCTTTTTACACATAGGTTTCACTGTATTTACCTACTGGGTCATATATGTTTTATCCAAATATCCTGAAAAGAGAACCATACTTCTAATATTTCATACAATTACAAGCCTGAAATAGAGAGGCATCAAGAACCAGGTATTTACCTTCAAAACTTAACCCGTTGACTACTTAATTCTCTAATTCCCATAGGCTTATTACAGGGACCACCCAGTTCCTGTAGGCGATGGGATATATATCTCAGTACCTGAAGCTGTTGCTGGACCCACTGCTTTGAGGACGATCAGCTCTTTGATGGCAGCTCCTACATTGGGCAGCTTCTTAAAGGCTTGTCTGCTGGACTTCTCAACCAGGTCTGAGCTATTGGTCTGGACCATTTCAGTCAACCTGGGACGAAACTTTCCTCTCTGGTAGAAAAGAGAAAAGGAGACAAAAAAAGACTTCTTATATTTCTTCTTTAAATTCAAAAATCTGTAGGACTTCAAAAGTCTGCTCCACAAAATCAATCTGCAGAACATTAATTTACTGGTCAGGTAAGGGAATATATATATATATATATATATATTTTTTTTTTTAACAATATGGTTATATTTAAAGTTTATGCCAAAACATGAAATATATTAAAGAATATACTCACACTCAATTTCCACTTCATAAGCTTTGCCAACTCCTCATGTGTAATGTATCTTTCTTTCCTCTCTTGTATGGCCTGTGAAAGTTCTGTTTGAAACCTGAGGACATAAAGCAAACAAAATAAATTATTCATTTCAAGTAGCAACTTTTTACACCTAAAAACAAAGTTCACAACCATGGAGGGGGGGGGGGGGGGGGGGGGGGGGGGGGAGAAACATTTTTGGTCTTTAAATATTTGAACAAAATTAATACTTTATTTTGAAACTCTTTAAAAAAACTCGGAGTCGAATATAGAATTCTGTCTTTTGTATATTTTTAGAAAATGAAATGGACGATTTTATTAAATATATAACAATAGTCTAGATTCTAGATAAACTTCAATTTCAAAAGTAAGATTTTTATTTAAAAATTACATCTAGGTCTAGAAGTAGAATAGAATATATTTTACTTCAGATTTACATTTTTTATGCCATAAAGTTTAATCATTAAATTATCTTTTGAATTCTATGGTTAAAACTTAGATATTAGTTCCCCTCCCCCTCGTAAGTTGTGCTTTCTCTTTTCTGTTTCTCTTGCTGTCAATATGTCATGTGTTTTACAAGTTTACAACACACTAGACCAGTGAGACCTTGGCCCCATCTTACAAAGAGTTGCGATTGATCCAAATCAATCGCAAGTCCTCCGATCAATCAAAGTTTGCATAGTTGCAATTTTTACATTTTTATAAGTTGTTTTATTTCCTCAATACCAGAAGTAGATACCAGTAATCAAAATCACTTTACATCAGTCCTGTTCAGAATAATCAAAATACAATACAAAAGTATAATTCTCAATCAACTGCTCAACAAAACAACTCTTTCATACATTTCCTTATTCGTTTAAAACAATAATAGTTAATAATAATAATAATGATAAAGCAATTAGTCATTTCATGTTCATTTTTTTCTTTCAAAAACGCTTTATCTGTTGGACTTTAAAGTAAACAAAATTTAATTATAAATGCTGGTACATGAAATAATATAATCTGTCAATAAAGTGTTGAAAAAAAAGCACTACTAATTCTGAAAAGAGAAAAAAAAATCCCCCAGAGAGAGAGAGAGAGAGAGAGAAAGATATAAAAGATAAAAAACAAACAAACACAATCTCAAAACAAAGAAAGACTGCCGGGATAGAGGGCTGGGAATTGGAAGTTGCTTCTTTCAAGAGTATTTATATTACACAAAACCTTCCAACTTGCTCACCTCCCATTTTTTTAAAATGAATTGAAAGAGTAATTTCTTTCCATTGCAATTGAGCAAATAAGTTCCGATTGATATAGATCTAAAGTCAACTCTTACTAATTAAGACAAGGCCCTTTATTTTAGTCTATATACAAATCTGTAGAATAAAGACCTAGATAATCCAGTCTAGACCCTAAATAGATCTATATATTTTGCCCTATAATTTGTTTATATTTGAAATTAGATCCTATTCAAAAGATTGATTTGTCTACCTTGTTGAGTCTAACTCTAAATCAATGAAAAATGTTAAATTTCCTTTTTCTAATTCTAAATTAACCTACCACTTGTCAAGGTCCAGCAAATTCTTGCTTCCACCAGGCTTCTGGATCTTGGAGGCCTTGAGTTTCAGGACCTGTTTGTAGAGTTCAAGAACCTTGGTCCATTCTTCAGCAGAAGCCGACTTGAAGAAATTGTTCGTGACAGACATTGTGACAGAATCCGAATCAAAATGCAACATCCACTGCACTGGTACTGAGTGAGATGTATCTCTTGCTCTCACACTTGTATATGGTTGAGATTATCGACTACATTTACCGACGAATTAGGACGCTTACCTCGTATCATAGGCAAAAGACGTGACAGTTCTTGTACGGTGACCTTTAAAAAGAAAGAAAATTTATAAAGAGCTACAGTTCTATTTACATTGTCCTGCGTAATTTGTCTCTTCGACTATACCTTAATCACATACTTAAGTTATGTTCGGCAAATTCATTCGCATCAGTTGAGCCAAGAAACTAAGGAATGTCCGAAAAATCATCTTTAGCAATAGGAAGACCAGCACGAAAATGTCGGAAAGCAACTTACACGACAGTCCTCTACAAAAAACATAAAGCGAAGGAAAAAGAAAGTCAGGTAAGGATAAGAAGAACAGAAATAGCAATTAGAAGTATAAACTCTTGCCCCATTCGTTAAGATCTGTGTAGGTATGGTCGAACATTTGAAGAGACAGTTCTATTTATTTATTTTGTTATGGGGGGGGGGGGGGTGGTACCCTTAAGGGCCAGGTGATACCCTTAAGGGCCAGGTGATAATGCGACATATGATGATGATATCAACTAAATCTTCAACAATTGTTCAAAAAATGGCGATGATATAGATAAAGTTGTTATATTTCTTAACCCCTTTCGTGTCAATTTTCTTATCTTTTTTGGAGCATTTTAGTATAATATTAATATTCACTTTCTCACATGTATCACTGCAAACCGCTGCACAATTACAATACAACTGCATACTGTTCTGTACCGACGAAGGGCCTGGGTGCGGGCGCGCGAGCGTGCGTGAAGTTATCGACTGTATTAACTTCACGCACGCTCTCGATGAAGATTTAGTTGATTTTTGGTATGTTCTTTTAGTCACTCCAGCAAAGCATAGAGAGTCAATGCTAATGCATATTGACCTCTAGGCTAGCACTGCATGCTTGCTGTGAGGCAGATATTATTAGACCCATACACAAATAAAAACACACACCACACAATATTGCATAGACTGCATAGATCATGCCGATGCGGCTGTAAACGTAAGCAAAGTTTGACAGTAGACCTACAATTTGAATCTTTAAATTATTCTTTTTAACATCTGTTAGTTGAAAAAAATGTATTTTACTGCTATTTAGGTGTCATCAATTGTCACTGAAGTACCGATTTTGAGGGTGAAATCAGTTGAGTTTTGTACAGTGGTGTATGAAATGTTGAGAATCAAAAGCACAGCTTTTACTACACAGCCAGGATAGTGATGCTTCTATGTGTGCTTTTAGTTTTAGTAGGCTATCTCCATGCCGGAGTTACGGGTCAAAAATGGATACAAAAGTCCACTAGCGCCATTATATGATCTATAATTACAATCTAGTCTAACTTGGGCATGTAGGGAATTACATAATGAAGATTAAAAGAAGGCGATCCTTTCATGTCTTTTCTTATATCCCAGGTAAGAGCGATCCTGAAGAAGAACCATGCTGACAGGAGTACAGAGGAGGAACAAATAATCAAACAAAACAAAAAGGTTGTCAAGATTCTTGAGAAGAGGGTGCAGCTGAGGGAGCTTAATCGTCAAAAATCACAAGAGGTATTTAAAAGACAAAGTGATGAAATAACATCTTGTATCTGTTCATATCCCCCTTCTTTCCTTTTTGAGAACCACACCATTACAAAAAAAAAAAAGGAAGATTATGGAATAAATTATTTCTTGTTTCTGTTAGATTAGCTTTTCCAGCTGAAAAGGATGTGTTATATAAAGATGAAATAAATGATGTGTATAATAACTGCCTCTGAAATCATTCAAGGTGCACTGTATTAGTTAATAGGAATGGCTGTCAATACTATTATAAAAGGCATTGCCAGAACAAAATAACAAAGTAGCAAATGATGAGCAGCTATCACATGTTCTTTCTGAAAATTTTGATATGAAAAGCTAATATTATCTGGCTTAGATTGTAAATGACCAACGGCTGTATCCAGGACATCTCATGGTCTGCCAGACTAAACAACATATCTGTTCATTGTGGATCTTTCTTTTAGGCCTTGATATAGAAATGGAAAATTGTGGATAAGCAGACCATCACAATGACAGTGTATGAAACTTATTAATGAACAACCTGCCAAAGATATAGCAAGGATAATGTATGAATTGATGATCCTTGATTTAGGGGTGTAGAGGTTCACCTTTTAATTGATAGGTTCATATGATATCTATGGAAGAAATGTGAATAGGGGAAATAGTAAAAAGTCTGCCACAAAAAAAATTGTCACGAGTACGCTGTCAGTAAATTTGTATAAGGTCACATCCATAAACTGAATAAGCCCTGCATATTAATGCGAAGAGTTGTATTCTTAGGGCTAAAATATGACTCCAAACATATGAGCTCCTGATTTCTGTTCTCACGAGACTCCATGAAACCCATGTAAAATGTAAAACATATATATTTTTTTAAAATCCAAGGTTGAAGATTCCGTCGGGGAACTTGAAATTAAGGTAGCAGAGCTTGCAGAAGCAGTCCAACATGCAGAAAACTTAGTCATCTACACAGGAGCTGGTATAAGCACAGTGAGTAATAACGATGATATCAGTCTGCTCTTATCTTGCACACATACACTAGCCATCAGTAGGAGTGCGCAAGGTGTTGAATTTATATATAAATGCTCCTACCTAAATATGGATATAATTTATATTGTAAACAATTATTATTACATTCTATTTTTAGTAAAATCTGTAAATGTTATCCTCCTGGATATATATATGGAAATAGGGTAGCTGTCTTTTACAATAGTTTACCTACCAGATAATCTTGTTGCTTTTTAAATCAAGAGTGAATCGTATTTAGCCAGGCAAAGAAACAAACTTTCTGCTAATTTTAAGAAGTGACATTTTGATATTGATATTATTCTTCTATGTTTTTAATTGAATGTGTAGTGTTGTTCTGAAACCTGCGGCCATTGATCAAAGAATCTATTATGTAAAATTTTACAGTAATACTATTTATCATTGTCTGCACCACAGAGGCACCATGGTTTGGAGTGAACCTCCTCGGTTGTTTCGCCATGCTCTGGTCGGCTGACACGAGGCAGGCTCATAATAATTGTGATCGTATGTTAATTAATCTAATAAAACATAAGAATAGTTAAAAAGAAAGGAAGCTGTCTTTTATGTCAGAAGGGTTCCTAGGTTACTTATGGTTTGATTTGGTGATAAAGGCCTGCAACAGTGATGTATTTCAAATTTTTTTTTGGTTGTCTTTTGTGTGGTGCTATGTGTAGCAAGAAAGTTTCTTTTGTTATTTATGTAAAGTTGGTCAGGTATATTTCGTAGCAAAATTCTTATACCTTACATCTTGACACCTTTTCTTGTGTAACCCTGACAGGCAGCCTCTATACCCGATTACAGGGGACCAAATGGAGTATGGACATTGCTACAGCAGGGAAAAGGGAGCGAACTTCAGTAAGTCCTTTGTTTCATTTAATGCACTTGCTACTCTCTCATTCATAAGATATTTCTAGGAAAGAAAATACTGGCCTAATATGTAGTCTCTTGATGTGTCTTCATGAAAAAAGACCCATTAAGACCATGAATGAACACCTTTAGATAGTAGCTGGCTTTGTAATGCTTTAAATTTAACAATCACCTGATCTGACTTTTGACTGTTGAGAATCAACAAGCCTGAAATAGAGAGGCGAGTTCTTGAACAAACAACCATTGACTCCATGAATGCAAGGATGCTTTCTCTGGAATGATGAAACTTGGTACAACATCATGACTTGAACTGAAGGTCTTCAGTGCATTTGTCAGATTGGTAAAATAAGACAGATTTATTCATTTCAAACTGAACTTTTTGTTGTTGATAGGAACAGCTCGTTGGTCGATGCAGAGCCAACCCTGACTCACATGGCCCTGGCCAGGTTGGTGGAGGAAGGCATGGTAAGCTCTTCACGAAATTCCTTCATGAATCATATGTAATGTCTATGTAGCAGAATTATGTATTGCAGCAGAAATATATCACAGTTAAATTACTTAGAAAAATGAAAACATTCAATAATATGTGCACAATATTTAGATTTTGGGATCAATCTTGAATACAATTAAACAAATGTAATGTCATAGATGTTCTTATTGCTCATGTACAGTTAAGGTGAGCCTTGAAAGACGTGTTGTCAGATATTTTTGAGTGTAGAACTTTAGTTGATGAATAGCAAGATATTTGCAGTACTGAGCTGATGTCAAGCTGATTTGTTTTCAAGTGAAATGTTAAACAAAAGAGAGGTGAAATAATGAGTGATATGCCTGACCTGGATTTATTAATTTCTGCATTTAAATTCCAAGGAGATCAATATGCAACAGATGTTTAAACCTAAGCTGTTTTCCACAATAAACACCAATGTCTGAGCTTACTGAGTGAGGTTTGCTGCAGCAAAGAAGCAAAAGCTAGATATGATTAGATCAATAGTAACTCACTTTTTAAAATGATTTCTTTTTTCTTATGACCACTTGTAGGTGAAACATATCGTATCCCAGAATTGTGATGGGCTTCACTTCAGAAGTGGTGTTCCCCCGGACAGGTTATCTGAGCTCCATGGCAATATGTACATTGAGGTAAGAGAGATCAGTTCCTTTTGAAATGTCATTTTTTGGTAAGAGGAACAGTAACAAGTCACTCCAGTTTCTAATGCTTGGATCTAGCATTAAATATACTATAAATTCGGATTTGCATAGTGTCTATCTTATCATCAATCTGAAGAAAACATTAACATTCATTTATTTTTACAGTAAACTTTCACTTTTCAATTTCCCTCCTCAAATTTCTGTTTATTTGATTTCTAGGTTTGTCTGATACCCTTTGGCAAATGTAATATTCTTGTATTCTGTCTTTCTCTATGTAGGTGTGCACCGAGTGTGAGCCAGAGAGGCAGTACGTCCGACTCTTTGATGTCACGGAGCAGACATCGCTTCGCCGGCACAAGACGAGCCGAGAATGCCACAAGTGCAAGGAACCCCTCAGAGACACCATAGTGCACTTTGGTGAGAAGGGAGTGATAGACAAACCCCTGAACTGGGCCGGTGCCATGGATGCTGCAGAGGATGCTGATGCCATACTGTGTTTGGGATCCAGTCTCAAAGTAAGTGTCATGCTTAACCCATCAAGGGTTTTTGGAGAACTTCTTCAGTAAGTTATTCTATTTTCACACATGGCGACAATTGCTCTGCGTCCAATGTCTTACACTGACTGAATTTCTAACTTCAACCCTACCCTTAATGTGAATCAGTTGCAACCCTAACCCTATATCTTGGACAAAATAAAGCTCTGGGCAAATGTTCTGGGAGCAAGTGTCAGGTTCACCTGTGTATAGATATTTACTTTATGGGCGTTAAGGGCATGCCCTATGAGCACAGTTCTTTGTCAATCAATAAAGTGGAGATCTGAATGGACATCATTTCTTGTCAAAATCTAGTCATTCAAACAAAATCATATCATTGCAAATCTACAGGTTCTGAGGAGATACCAGTGCCTTTGGAGCACAGACAGACCAAAGAGCCAGAGACCGAAGCTATTCATCGTCAATCTACAGGTAAGGGGAAATAACCCACCCGTTATCAAAGGTCAAGGTCGCGTCTTATGAACAGTTTTGATTAGTACTTGTGATTGATATCAATCGTAACTATGTACATAAGATGTAGAGGACTGCAAACTTGCAAATGATTGGAGGACTTGCGATTGATTCTGATCAATTGCAACTCTTGACGGGACGACGAGTCCTAGATTATCTACATCCATCTAACTTGGAAATGTTATCGATTGTCCATTGATTATTGATTACTTGTTTCAAAATTATGAATTTTGTATTGTATCCAGCATTACCTACTGAACAATGGCATATATTCAGTAAATGCAGTCAACCTTGCATAAGTAAAAATCTTCTCTATGGGATTGTTGTATTGTGCAAAAATTATACTAGCACATGCAATGTGAATTCACTTTTAACACATTTGGTGCATAGAAGCGCTTTGTGATTTACTTTAACTGGTTTTGTCCAACATAAACATGGATATTTGACCATCATGATTGGTTACTGAAGTAACAAAATAACGCTGGTGCTAGTAATACACAAATGATAATGATAGGTATATCAGTAACAATATAGCATAGAATAGACAAAAAATTAGGTCTTTTGTAGTAATAATACTTACAGGTAATAGAAATTTAACTTTATGAAAAGAAAGAAAAAGTCTTTATGGAATGTTAAAGTAGGATAGTTTGGCAAGATCTCTTTCTTGAGCTTCCTTGATGCATAATTTCACGACGATTACTCCGCCTTGAGTCCATATTTTGTTATCTTTCCTCTTGTTAGCCTTTCTTATCCTCTGAAAAATGTTTGCTCCATCTCTCGTAAGGTTTTCGTTTATGTATAAGGCGTTGTCTGAGTGTCGAAGGTTCATTCTAGCCCAGTAGATCTTTTCTCGGACTCGGTAGTTGGTGAACTTCACTATGATGTTCATGATCTTTCTCTTCTTTCCTTTTGGCTGTTCTCTGTCGATCCTTCCAGCCCATTATTTCCTCTAGAGGGAGCAGGGGACCAGGGACCAATCGATGACTTTGATCAATGTCGGTGACATCAAGCTCGATGTCGAGTTCATCTTTGGAGATATTTCTCCATCATCCTCTTCCACACCGGAGAAGATCAAGCAGTTTCTCCTCGTATATTGTCCTGATTCATCCTTGGCGGATTTGAGCTCTCTCACTTCTCTCTCAAGAGACTCTATTCTTGCGTCTTGTGATTTCCATTCGAAGTCAAGCAATTTTGTTACCACATCGCAAAGAATTTGATGGACTTCGTTGAATACCATGCTTTTGATGGTATTTACTAACTTTGCGGTGAGGAGATTTTCGATGGCAGACTAGATGGCAGAAGTCAGATCAGAGTCTTTAGACTCACATTCGTCGCTCAAATTTTCAGCAGCTGGAGGTTTTGTTTGCGATCACTTCTCAGGTGACTATCGGCATAACTGCCATCATTTTGCCGTTGGAGCTAGGGGATGATCTTTTCCCGACATTTCAGTTCAAAGCTGCTTTTCTAAAAACAAGTATATGCTTGGCGGAGCACTTATGCAAACACGTCACTCTTGTTCTACATCCCTTGCATTTTTCATTCAAAAAAGTATATACTCGCATCATATCAATCCAAATTAAACTACAAATGCTTTCCAATATTGTATTGCTTGGTTTATAACTGATTAAGTAATACTGTTAAGTAAAAAAAATTGAAGTAAAATTGCCCTTCATTTCAGTGGACACCCAAAGACAGTCAGGCATCCCTGAAGATCCATGGTCGGTGCGATGATGTGATGGCACTACTCATGAAGCACCTCAATCTTTCAATACCTCTCTACACAAGGTAAGAAGGGTGGGTGAATTACCGTTTGGTCTACTACCCAATTAGTTTATTCCCATATGGTCTATGCCCAGCTCGTCTACTATCCACATGGTCTAATAATCATTTCGTCTACTTATCATTTGGTTTAATGAACATTTAGGCTAATATCCATTTGGTCTAATTTCCATTTGGTCTAATCTCTGAACAGTCTACTGACCATTTGGTCTATTTCTCATTTAGTCTAATTTCCAGTCGGCCTAATTCCCATTTTGATGATAATTGATATTAATGATTAAATGATGAAAGAGTGTTTGAAGGTCATTTGAAGCAAGGATGTCAACAGGGGGACATGTCAACCCCCACCCAACATACAACACACACAAAAGTGGAAGATATCGTGACATTTGTCCACTTAGGAATTTGGGGATTTGACAATCTAAAATGCATTAAAATGCCTATTCATAACACCCTAAATTAAAAATTCCATATTGTGGGATGGGAGCCAGCCCGATAGAAGGGGCTTAGAAGGGTATACGTACCATATGAAAACAAGTAGAAGTTTATCATTGGAACCCCAACATCCATCTTCTGCTCGAGCAAACCTAGGTGACTTTAATCTGTTAGTATCTACATTATATATAAATCGTAGTTGTATTTGAACGTGAATATAGATGTGGTACCAAGATAAATGATCTGCACGTAATTTGGAATATTTAAATTTGAATTATTTGTTACACATACATTTTTATACAGTAGACTTACGGTCGCACCATGTGAGAGAGGGGGGAGGATTGGGGAGTCCTGAAAAGGACTGTCGATAATCTTTCTTTCTTGAGTGTGTGTGTAGTCCTGAAAGGACCCCCCAATCCTCCCCCCCCCCCCCCCTCTCTCACCTGGTGCAACTGTATATCTACATCACCATGCAAGCCGATACTTACAAGCAGCACATACATTTTTGTCTTTCTCATTAAACTCTGATACTCCACTTTTCAGGAACAGCGATCCGATCTTCAAAATGGCTGCTCCCATCAAGCCCCATGAAGAGGGCAGCTTCTTGACAAGATCCCTTCTGGACACCAGGTTGAACTCTGATTCCCCAAACCTCAATGTGGACAGTGTCATCAAGACTGAACAAGACAACTCTGCTAATAACCTTGCATCAAGTGCACTCTCACAAAAACCAAAGTCTGATTGTGCCTTGGATGGACATTACAACGACAGTGAAGATACAGAGGATTATGAAAAGGAGATTCCTGTAGTGTTGCCATCACTAGAGGGCGGTGTTGAGGGAGAAGGGAATATGCCCGGCTGGTTTGGCAAAGGATGCAGGAAGAAGGTGGTAAGGAAAGTTGGAAAGAAGAGGCGGCGATCAAGAGTGTCCAGCGTTGAGATAGGGACTTGATTGTCAGAGAGAGCAGGTTCAATGTCAGATTTGTAAAAATCAATCATAAAACAGAGATAGTAGTAAATATTCTCAGGTTAGATAACAATACATTTAGCTGCTGCCATTTTTCTAAAACTTCCATCCTTTTTTTTTGCAGTCAAGAACATAGTCATGAAGAAGGACAGATAATATGTATTGTTTTTCATCACCAGAGTGGCCAATTTGATGTCGAAGAAATTGTAAAATCATCCACGAAACAAACCGGTCAACATCCCTACTTTATATATCATTCCTGTTGTATTTTTTCAAAATTTTCATCATGTTTATTATTTTGTTTAAACAAAAATCAGTGGGTAAGCAAATTTATTGTGTTTCTAAGCGGAAATTTGACCTTTTTAAAAGATAAATCTGCAAATTAAAACAAAAACCTACATGCTTTTGAGTATTAAAGTTCCTATTTTGTGTTTCTCAAGTTTCTACTTCTCACCGGATTTTAAGGCACACTCACGCTTCGGAGTGATTGGAGAACCCAAAGTTCTTTCATAGTGTACCAATCAGCCAAAGAGAATAATTCGTGTAAAAGTAGAATGTTCAAAATCAACCTCAAAATAAATTTTACCTGGCATTCAATATTAGGTACAAGGTTGAGGAGTAGGAAGAAATCAAAAGATAACATAAACCATGCGTATTGCAATCACGGTCAAGTCAGACTTGGGTTCCGTCCCCATCCTAATCTATGCAAGTGCATATGCATGGGTTCAGTAGTCTACACAACAAGATGTTTGATAGTTCACTGAGATTGTATTTAGATTGCAATATCTCTTTTTAGAAGTAATATTTGAAGCTCATATTTTGAATACTAAATAACCACATCGAACCCCTCACATCAAGAGCAATACATGTTTTGGGTAATTGATACACTTTAACACTGTCTATAAAAGAAAGCAGCAAATAAAAAGAGATTCCAAATCAAACTAGCTCAATATGATGAATGAGCAATCGCTGTACCTATATAAACTTTCTCCAGGATTTGAGTGTCTTTCCTGATGACAATATTACCTCTCTTTTTTAGATTACATTCTTCTTACACTGTACTTGCATTAATGTCTTGGAATGAGAGTGCTGTGTCCATGTTGTGAAACCTAGAGTTCGGTTATGCATTGGCTAACTAATTAAAGTTGGGCACATTACCTGAAACAGAGGAGGCTATTTAAAAAAAAAAAAAAATTGTTTGGACAATATTTGTTTTTGACAAGCCTGACATTTGGCAACAACAAATTAATGCAAAATGTTTATTAACAAAACATATGTTTAATGTGATGTTTCTTTGCCATGTAAACATGGCAACAAATCCTTCATTTGTAATTCATATGCATTACAAAAATGATCTATCAGGTTTCTGACTTCAAAAGTGGTGCTTGAAGCACTGTTAGACTCTGCATTGCTATTAATTAGCTCTAGGTTATTGGTGCATTGTAGCATGTAGATGATCTCATGTGATTCGTTGGTCTTGTTATATACATTGTACTGTTTATCAGGTGTCGAAAGTATGAGTAAATGAGTATGAATAATCAATACATATTTTTATCAAGTGCTCATAATGTTTGTAACCAATGTTTTTTTAACCATCTTGGTTACATTGTGCATTGTCTTAGAAAGTTGACTGGCATAGATAGAGCAATAAACATGTCTATCAATATTGTAATTTCAGGCTTTTGTAGTATCAGAAATTTTCATTCTGGCATGATACCTCTTTTGATCACACCAAAATGTAGGCCTTATTTTCTATGAAAACCAGGTTTTTAAAAAAACAATTTGAACATTTGAACGCATCATAGTACCTGTGGTTAATGAGAATAAATCACAGATAAGTTTCATTCATACTTGAGACAGAGAAACTTGTTTTAAAAAAAGCTGTGGTGGCAAACAAAATGAGATTAGTGGAGTGTCTTTTTTCTTTCAATATACTATAACACAAAAATGAGTGGGTATGCCTAATGGGCTATTATCGAGTGCAGTTGTATTTTTTTTACCCTGACAAAATGGCCCCTTTTTATTCATTTACATGTACCATTTTGTCATGATAGTCTTCTCAGGCGGTTTACCATTACTCGGCTCATGATAAAAATATATATGAGATGCAAATATCATATCCTATTGGTATGCATACATGTACTTATGGATATTTTATGGGATTTTTGTTTGCTTCAAAGTTTTATACATACTTACATCATCTTCCAAACTTCAAACAGAACATCCATAATGTTGAATTTTACTTTCTTCCAGGGTATTTAGAATGCTGTGCATAATGGAAAATGGTTAATTCTGACATCGACATATAAAAAAACTACTGGTAAACAGCTTATACAGGGTACTTATTAACAGCCAAGGCAGTCATAGTCAATTCTAATATTCACAAAACAGAGTATCCTACTTCTCACATGCAATCTATTTTATCATTAGCTTGTAAACAGTTTACATCAAGGAGCAGGAGAATTATTGTAAGAGTTATTGATTCAACTATGCTTCGACACGGAGGATGCTACTTGGTAAAGATCACCTCAGAAATTACTGTATGATTTTACACCAACCATAATCATAGAGTACATAATCCAATTGCCTCCTAAATTGTAGTGTACTGGTAATTCTCCTCTTGAATGTTTATATTTGGTCTTTGTGAGTGTTGTGTGAATCATGGCATACTAATGGTTTATTCAAACATGTATAAGAAATTTAGCATATTGTTTTCTTCCAAATCTATGAATAGACAGGGGCAACGGCAGATGCCATGTAAGTCTAGGAGTCTTCTATTTTGTCTTTTTTGTCAGATGATTCTTTACAAACAATAATACCTCAGTTTTGTAGAAAATAACAGTGTAAGATTCAATCTACCTGGCTGTCTCCCACAATATGGATAAATTCAGGCCTTGTCTTTTTATCAGGTGACAGGAATGCCATTCATTATGTTTTTTAGCCATACAAATGTGTATATTAATGTAATAATACATCAATATCAAGAGATAATCTATCTTTACTAGTGTTATTAACCTGGCTCTAGTATAACTGCAGTATGACCCCAAGTCTACCCCCTTTTTGTATGCCTTAATACTTCAAGGGGAAGTCCACCCTGGTATTATCTTGGTTTAAGTAAAAGGAGAAAAATGAGAGAAACAAATTAGTGGAAGTTTGAGCAAATAGGAAATTAACATATTTTTGAAGTTGTCATGTTGCTGAGACATCTCATGCGTGTCCTCTCCAATTTGCTCTGTACAGAAAATTTCATGAACTTTCATTTTCTTAGTTATTGATGACAGAATAGACTTGTATAATTATATTTAGGGTGAATGTATGATTGAAAGTTTTCTCATTGGGAAATAAGAATTTTTGTATTTATTTCGTACAGGGAAAATGTGAGGAGACCTTGCAAGACACATCACAGAAGTGCCAATTTGTGTTTTATTTATTGCACATTCAAACACTCATAATTTTTTTAAATATTTTGAATCATTATTTACTCAAACTCTCACTGACTTGATATCAGGGTGGTCTTCCCCTTTAAGTAATTCTCAGTTTTCATTTACTGTAAATTTGGTAATATTTGCATGCAAGGAATTACTACAATTTCACAAGTGGTCTTGATTTGCCAAAATTCTATGATGTAGAGGAATTCAATCATAATCAAATTAATTATAGCAACTGCAATTCACAGCAGTCAATCTCTTGCTATGAACAAATTCCATCATGAAAAAAAATGCAAAAACGCCTTTTTTCAGTATACATGAATTTTAAGAACATTTCCTACCATTTCTTGTCATGTTCAGTAAAAAGATAACTCCTGGGTGTTACAAACACAAATGAAATATGCAATAAGGAATCAGTTGTATGTAACATCTGCAAAATGAAATTACTTATGGTCTAAGGATGTGATTAAGAACAAGGATTCATATTTTAATTATAATGTTTAAAAATGTAGTGCTCTTAAGTCGCCCTTTTCATTTTACATAATTGTTTCACAAATCCAGTAACTCTGATTTCTTCCAGTACACAACATTTTTACCATTACACAATGGACAGGAAAAAGTCATTTGTCACATTTAATATATTAGCATTAGTTTTCATTCAATATCATGTATGATAAAAAAAAAAGAATATGAAACAATATGGAGTGATTAATTATTGATAGTGTTTATTTGACATTCTTTTACAAATATGAAAAGATATACTTCCCAAACATAATTTTTAATGTTGAAAATTGAATTAGAACACACAGTATATTTTATAAACATTTCTTTATTTTAATTGAAACTACCAGTTGTATTTCTTGAATTACTTTGCCTACATTTTGCTCTTGTTTTTTCATCGATGCTTCTTTGACGTTTCCAGGTTAAACAGATGTTAGAATTTAATGTAAAAAAATGTATTCAAAACATTAGATTGATGTTACTCTGTGTGCTAGCAATACAAATTCAACTATGTAACTTGAAATCTAGTAAAACATTTTTAGTTAAGAACTTATTGTGAGCCACTATTGAATATCAGATAGATCTTTCAGATGTATTTTAAGTGAATTTTGTAGACTATAATAAATATGCATTGATATCACAAATAGTCTATTAATACTTCATTGTTATATATTTGAATGTACAGAGTTCGTTATTTATGCATTTATGCTATACACATCATACATGTACGGGGATGTCGCTAGGTGTTCTGGCATTTGATATATTTCGTGTGTTTTTGTTTTGTTTTTTTAGCTTTGTCTATAAAATTAAATGAAGACAAAAAATGGACTTCGTTTCCCATTTTCGACTTTTTTTTTTCCTGGAAATTTTTGGCGGACCCATGTCTTGGAAAGCCCTGTCAAATATGAAAATATCCCCATCTCAAAATTATCTAGCAACACCCCTGTCATTGTATTGAAACTAAAAGGGCATTTACAAACAGCTGCGAGAATTTGTGGAATAGAGATTGAACCTCTGTTATTGAATATTCTTTAATTTTACCTCATTATTCTTGTTCAACAATATGTGCGGAACGATAATATATATACACTCCCTCTAATTATTCATAAAATATCGATCAAACTTTGATGAAGTTCTCGTTTAATCATTCTATTATAGATCATTTTAATCAAGAAGTTTAGATCATTTAAGTTCTGTTTCTCCTAATTTTAATATAATTTCGAATTATCGCTACATTTACTATTTTCCTATCATGTAGTATTCCCTGTAGAATATACAAACATAAAAAACAAAGTACCAAAGATGGATAGATAGACGAAGTCATCTTCAGGGAACTATAAAGCTAGAACTAAAATATCTTTATTTTAATCATTGTTAAATAATTTACTTCAAAATAGCAAATATGTACATATTATCACTGAAATACAATTCATTGATAAATAACAATTGGCTTTTATTGAACCAAGGTAGCCACGTCAGAACATTATACTCCCCCTCTACCTGCAGACCCTGTAGTTGTATTTACCCCCGGCAATTACAGCAAGGATATTAATGTGGGGCTGTGATTCGAACCTTAAACCCTTGGATTGACAGTCAAGTGAATGAATGAGGGCCCCCCCGAAAACAATTTTTTTAAAAATGTGCTCACTACCCCCCCCCCCCCCTCACTGAGCGCATTTTCGGCCGGCGCGATTTTCAAATTTTCGGGAGCAAAAAAAAAAAGAAATTAGTGCTCACTACCCCCCCCCCCCCCCCCCCCTCCCCTACTGAGCGCATTTTCGGCCGGCGCGATTTTCGGGAGCAAAAAAAAAAAAAAATTGGGTCCCCATGCATCCCTAAGAAATCCTGGATCCGCGCCTGACCACAACACCTCCAATACTTATAGCCAAATGAATGGGATTATCCCTAGATCTTAATCTTCAACTAAATGACGAGTCAATTACTTGAATAAAGCAAACTATTAAAGTTAATGCTGAAAGTCTTATCCCCTTCCAGACAAGTCTCATCACCGTCCCCACCTAGATAAATTATGCCCCTCCCCGCCCAAACAAGTCTTATCCCCGGTCCCCGCCCAGACAATATTAAACGTCCAAAGTCCCTCAATGGGGGCCTTGTCCCTGTCACCGCGCAGACCTACCTACATCAAGCCTACTTTTATGTCCGTGACGTCCGGGCATGCAATGGCATTATTCCAATTCCAATTTGTCACAGCACCACTACTACCAACGGTGAAAATATTCCCTTCATCCACAGTATAGAAGTTATTGTTGTACCACTCTAAGTCCCTTGGTGGGTCATCCCTGGTTGTCTGTAACTGCCTCTCTGTGCCATCGTACTTCATCTTGTACCAGCTTGTAGTTGCAGGCGTTTCGACAGCAAAGTGAATTCTCTTTTCTAAAAAGTGGAAATTAAGGGGAAGAGAGTAATATGTGTTTAGACGTGGGATGAGACAGAAAGTTGTAGAGAGATAGAGTAAGTGAGAGGATAGACGTTTGTATACAGGTACATACCGAGAAATTAAGGGCGGCATTCTCAAAAATTCGATACAGTGAAACATGTATAATTATTAAGACCAGGCGCGGATCCAGGATTTCTTAAGGGAGGGAGCCCAACTTTTTTTCAAATTTTTGCTCCCAAATTTTCGAGGACCAAAAAAAAAAAATGTGCTCACTACCCCCACTGCACGACTTTTCGGCTGGCGCGATTTCAAATTTTCGGGAGCAAATAAAAAAAAAAAAAGGGACAAGTGAGTACTATTTTTTTTTTTTTTTTTTTTTTTTTTTGCTCCCGAAAATTTGAAATCGCGCCAGCCGAAAAGTCGTGCAGTGGGGGTAGTGAGCACATTTTTTTTTTTTTGGTCCTCGAAATTTTTAAAATTTGCACCCCAACCCCCAAAATAGGTAAAAATCACGTGTTTCTACATGATTTTTTTTCTGGATCCGCCACTGATAAAGACCGCTCTAGTGTGAAGAGAAAAGTGGTCTTTATGTACAGGTTCATTTAATCGAGAAGCACTTTTTAAAGGAAACAGAAAAGGAGGCCTTTGTAGACAGGGGAGCCTTTTCATACAAATGGTTGCTAAAACAGGTTTCAATGTGCATGCAAGTTATGGAAGTTGACCAAATAAATGAGATCAAATAATAGAGGTGGCGTATGCCTTTGCCCCTTCCCCACTGCATCCATAAGCGTGCACGCAACATTTCGCCGGTAGAGGACTTAGGGGGGGGGGGGGGGGGGGGGGAATCTCATCACAAAAGCTAAATCCTGGGAAAAAAGAGTTCAAGCGTGCGGGCAACATTTCGCCGGGAGAGAACTTGGGGGGGGGGGGGGGGAATCTCGTCACAAAAGCTAAATTCTGGGAAAAAAGAGTTCGCCAATATACGACCGAATGAAATAGTATCCACTTCCTTTATGCGGCGGTCACATCCCGCCGTACTTGCAAGTGCGTGCTGTCTACGTGCAAAAACGTGGGCAAAATTTGGGTATCCGTACGTGATGAGTACCGCCTCCGTACGGATTTGGGAGCACGCAGACACACCGTAGCACTTTTAGTGCACGAGGAACTTTCGCTGCGTCCGGGCTGCGTTCGGGCTACCGATTCACCCCAGTGTGTGTGACGCGCGTTGCCGGTACTCCCTCCCTGCCTTTGCCACTCCCCCCCCCCCCCCTACGTTTTCAGAAAAACGTGGCGGCCGTGGCATCCCCAAAAACCGTACGGACTAAAAACACGCACGGTGGGATGTGACCAACGTGCGAGTTAAAGCAGTACGCTGACACGATTGTAAGTGAAATTAAAAACAAAAGCGCAGGGGGCGGGATGGGAGAATTGTGGGGGAGGCGCTGACAGGCCTTCTTGAGAATTGTAAATTGATCGATAAAAAGGACAACCGCCACGAAGTGGTCCATTCGTATTTTTGAAAAAAAACACACAAACTAATTATTTATAAAATGTATATGTCTTTACCATGAAATTAAATTGTCACTATTAGTGTCAAAATAATTGCTCGCTCGCTCTACTTGCTCACTCCCAAATTAAAAAAATAAATAGAATTTTGATACCCGGCAAGAGACGTCAGTCCAACAAAGCTGAGCCCTACAACTTATGAATTAAAAGCGACCACCTCCTTATTATTTGGAAATATGTCTCCAAAGAATTTACATTGCATTTTTTTTTGGTGTGTTTTCTTCTTTTTCTGATGGTCTTATCGACTGTTAATTTGTAGTTGTTTGTTTTTGCTTATCAGATATTATATCTTTCTTCCTAAAAATTTAAGAACAGTTTTATCCAATTTACTTATTCATTTTTCTCCTCAAAATTCTGCCATCTAACATAGAATAAGAAATAGTACAGAAACTCGGTAGAAAAAAAAATGAAAAAAAAATGAAAGAAACAGTCAAAACTCACTAGTACGATCAACGGCCAAGCCGTGTACTGCATGAGACTCCGTAGACAGCAAGACATTATTGTATGTCCTCGTGAATTTACGGATCTCTACTCCTGTCACATAGACGACCGCACTGTTATTCCAATTTAGACAACGATAATTTATTTCAATAATTTTGTTAAATCATTGATTAAAAATAAGTGATTTTTAATCTAATGTGACTCCTTCCAATTTGTTACGATATCTAGCTACTATTCAGACGACATGTAGTTATCCTCCTACCACTACTACTTCTACTTCTACTAAATACATGTATACTACTATTACTATTACTACTACTACTACTACTACTACTACTTCTACTTCTACTAAATACATGTATACTACTATTACGACTACTACTACTACTACTACTACTCCTACTTCTACTAAATACTACTGCCACTACTACTATACTACTACTACTACTACTACTACTACTACTACTACTACTACTACTAATTCTACTACTACTCCGACTACTAGTAATATAAATAGTATACTGCTACTCAGGGGCGTACGCAGGGGGGGGGTTTTGGGGGTTCAAACCCCCCCCTTTGGTATTTTTATGTATGTAAACCCCAAAAAAAAATCCTAAAAATGGCCACGGCTAACCTACAAAAGGTGACCTTACCCCCCCCCCAACGAAAAAAAATGTCAAATTTTCAAATTTCGAGACCAAAAAAAAAAAAAAAAGTGTCCGCTTACCCCCCCCCCCCCCCCCCCCCCCACTGAGCGACTTTTCGGCCGGCTTAGTCGTTGCGATTTTTTTTGACCTCCAAAAAAAAAAAAAAAAGTGTCCGCTTACCCCCCCCCCCCCCCCCCCCCCCCCCCCCCCCAACTGAGCGACTTTTCGGCTGGCTGAGTCGTTGCGATTTTTTTTGACCTCCAAAAAAAAAAAAAAAGTGTCCGCTTACCCCCCCCCCCCCCCCCACTGAGCGACTTTTCGGCCGGCGCGATTTTCAAATTTTTGGGAGCAAAATATTTTAAAACCCCCCCCTTGAAAAAATCCTGCGTACGCCCCTGCTGCTACTGCTAACATTTTGATCGGCAATAACTATTGACATCAATCAAAGAAAAATGAATACTGAATTTTAAACCATGCAGTAAGATTGAGTCCCGGGGGTCTCAGTCAAATATAAATACTGTATTAAAGCACGTGTGACCAAGATCAGAAAACGCGTGTAAAGGGGGTGTTTTGTAGATTGGACGCGGTCCGCGCGGTGCCGCATTAAGGGGTTCAAAAACGTCCATTTTAGGCCATTTTTAAAAAAAAGGGTACTTTTTCAAAATAGTTCAAATTCCTGCTGTACACGCAGCCGGGGAGGGGGGGGGGGGGCACCCCCACCGCCCCCTAGCTACGCTCCTGCCCAAAAGTAGGAATACAATTGTTTACCTCTTTTAATGAAATGATTGCGACAAAATGGTTTATTCTTGATATTTAAAGTTTATATCTTTTCAGAACTTTAATGATCAATCTAAATATGCCAAGAGGATTTTCTATGATTTTGGAGACCAAACATTAATGTGACGCCCTTTCTATTTACCCAATTAGAAATGTTCTAAGCTTACCGTGGTATAGTTGCAATAAACTCCACGTTGTCTGTTTTGGTGTCAACAAGGTTTTGCAAGCTATTATCCGTCAAAGCCAGGTTCATCACAACTATCCTAGAGTTAGCTGAGCATGCACAGTAGAGTTTTCGATCCGTCTCATCGATCTCAATTTTTCGGGGCCCTTGATAACAAAAGAGTAGGGGCGGGGGCTGTTTAAGGAAAGTTTTTGCAACCAACGACGAGATACAAGATATTTTGACATCATTAAAGCACACTTTTAAATTTGTAAAACCGTGTTCCTACATGTGTTGTTTCTTTTTTCCTTGCTTTTGTTTTATTTCATTTTTATATTCTCTTTTCTATATTTTCTTTTTAATAAGAACGGATTAGCCGAAACAAAATAAAAATGAAATTTATAGGAGCAACAAACAACATCAACAACGACAAAAACAACAACAATGATGATGACAATGATGATAATAGTAATTATAACAAAAACAACGGTGGGTTTAGTTACCTTGACAATACTCGCTTATGTTCTTGCATCGCCGTGACGTCCCATCGAGTTTCGAACCGCAGACCTGATTGACTCCGGATGAGGAGCCTGACAAGGGTTCGATGTCTACCCAAAACACCTCTCTACCGACAGAATCGTAAGCGACTGACTGCGGCTCGTAATCAATGGTAAGGGGAAGGGTGTCGAAGGAGACCGTGGGGAGATTTGATATCTTGATTGTATGATCGCATTGATCAACGGCTAGCATCTTCAATGAAACTGATAAAGACAACAATAACAACAAAGTGTTGATTATGTTTAAAAAAAAGTAAAATTAATTTTGTAATATAAGTATAATTCATGTGTTTTTCTTTGTAATCAATATCATTTTGTGTTTCTTTTGCAGTACGTATTATTCAATTAATAAATGATGGAGAAAAAAACAACAACAAAAGAACATAAACATTGTCAACTTTGCTAAGAGCATTAGGCCCGTGTTTTACCAAAAGCTAAACCCGACGTTTGGATAAAAAATTGAGCTCAACAGAGGAAGTTAGTCTGAAGTCCAAGTTTTCCTTTTATTAACTTAGACCTAATCCAATCCAATCCAGGAATTTATAAAGCGCCAATATCTAGTTGCCTAATCTTAGGCGCTGATGAGACTGAACAACTGCCAAAAATGTCTGTTCATGATTCTAACTGGGAAAGACAAAAAAGCAGTGACTGATTGTAGGCAATCTGAAATAGGTATGTCTTTAGTTGAGTTCTGAAAGTGGATAAATGGTGACAAGAGCGATTTGGGGAGGACCATTCCACAATCTCGATGCACAGGCAGTAAATGATCGATCACCTAGGAGAGAGCGTGTTCAAGGACTCTCAAGCAGGTATTAACTTGCAGATCGCAAATTAGTTCGAAGGTTATAAATAGTCAACAAGTCTGAAATGTACACAGGGGCATATCCATGCATTGCCCATTTAAATAAAATAATTTTGTATTCAATTCTCTGTTTTACAGGAACCCAGTGTAGTGCAATAAGTGTAGGGGTAATGTGGTCAAACTTTCTACCTCTTGAAATAATACGTGCAGCAGAATTCTGAGCATATTGTAATTTCTTTAAATCCATTTGAGTTATACCAAAGAGCAAATAATTTCCACCATCTAATCGTGATGTTATTAATGCGTGAACGATTGCACCAGCTGTCTTATGTTATCTGAAAGAACCTTCCTGATACTCAAGACATTTTCCTATCTGAGGATACACACCTTTCACTTAAAAACCCATTGTCATCATGCTATCGAAGATGACTCCCAAATTTCGCACAAATTATAAAGAAGAGGAAATATTTGAATCAGCGACTTGCATTTGACCAAGGGTCGATTTAACCTAAAATAGCAGAATAAAGGCCTTAATGTTTAAACCATGTTACCTCCGACCGACCATTTTCTTTGCGAATTTAGAATGTAACAACGATGATAATAATTACACTTATCTTAAGCAGAATATTCCCTTGGATGCTAAACTTAACATATTTAAGGAATTACTTCCCAGTAACCGTTTACTTATCCTGGGTTGAGAATGGCAAATGTAGTCGAACCACGAACCATTTGATTCACAGTCCGATTTTTGTATCCACTATATAGAACACCACGCCTATGCCTCTCGTAGATAAAGTAAATAAATTAAAAATAACTCCCACTGGTTTTCCCTGCTAGACAAAACTTTTTATGTCTAGACGTCAAAACAAAATTAAAATCTTTTCATTAACTTGCCTATTACTTCTCTAAAGGCATAACTAATATTAAATAGTAGTAGTAAAATCCAAGAATTAGATCAATATTCTTTTAAAGTCTTTTAAAGAAAACAGTGTTGGTGGTAAAAAGGAGAATCTGATGACGATCATTTTATTTTTCTATTTGGAAGACTTTTTGAAAGACTTAAGATTTGAAAATTGGGATTGAGATTGAGATTGATATATGTATTTTGCTGTATTTCATAAATTATACAGCAGATTGTGTTAGGGAGGTGTTATACATAGAGCGGTGAGGGGCATACTGGTTTCACGAAAATAACCATTGCTAAAATGACTGCATCTACAACCAAATTCACAACAGCCACAACACCTGGGTCGGTAACAGATCCTGCGGTTGTGGTAGTAGGTGTTGTAGTAACCCCTGCGGTCGTGGGCATGCGTGTTGTTTCCACACGGGTAGACGATTTGTTTGAAGTCGTAGAAATCGATGTCACCATACGTTCTGTTGTTGACAACGTCGTCGATGAAGAATCGACTAATATCGAAGTCGCCATCGAAGAGGATGTCGATCTTATTGACGTTGACATAGTGGTAGTATTTTTGGTTATTGGGATTGCCGGACCTCCTAGCAATAAAGATGAATAATAGAATACAGATATATGAGAATTAAGTTTATTTCTTTTGCTATAATTATCTTCCTTTCTTTCTTTCTTTTCTTCTTCTTTGTTTGCTTGTGTTTATGCTCAGTACTCATAAAAAGAAACAAAATAGACAGGGTAGGGTATGCTGTGGTTTATAACATACACACGCACACCCAAACAAACACACAAACACTCACACGCACCCACACACATTTATTCTGATAAATGAATGACAAATATTTAATATAAATCAAATAAATATTTAAAAATCTTAACTTTAAATAGTGTCCCTTTTTTCTTTTGCTGTTGTTGGTGAGTATTAAACAAAATATGTCAGTGCCTACCACTCGCACATGTTGGACCGTAAAAGCCTGTTGAACAAGTACAGGTAATGCCATCGAGTGTCTCCTTGCAGGTTCCTCCATTTTGGCAAGGAGTAGAAAGACAGTCTGTTTGTGAAAGATAGATGGTAGAGAGAGACACGGAGAGAGAAATAGAGAGAGAGAGAGAGAGTGGGGATAGACAGACCGACAGAGAGAAAGGGGGAGGAAGATAGAGAAAGAGAGACAGATAATTATAAGGAAGTGAAGAGAGAGAGAGAGAGATAATGGAGAAGGCACATCGAGAATAAGAAAATGAATAGAAAGCAAATATCAACAAAAATATTGTTTGCAAACGGTAGCAGAATCTATATTGAGAAAGCAGGTAAAAGTTGTGAAGAATCTTAAAGACCCTTTATAATAATTAATGAGATCCGCTATTTGATTTCTATTTTTCATACATGATAATTTGTACAGTACAAATCCATTATGGTTGGTAAAGGTATTCACAGACTGCTTTTGTTACAACCATCTTGATGCCATGACCAATTTATCCATAGTCTTCTTCATCCTATTCATTTCTTAGGTTTCCATTTAAGCCTATTTATGATTGAGTACCCGTTGTTAGGTTTAGGCTTCGTGCTGATATGAAGCGGCAAAACAGTGGAAGTACTTATTTATGATAGAGTAAACTATACTGCACTTGTCATTTCTGGATGTTATATATCAAACAGAGCTCAGTAAACACGCGTGGGACCGTTTTTGTTCACAGTTGACATTCATTAACACGCTCAAAAAAGACCCAGCGGTTGTTTCTTTTTAAAGGAATGTATCCGAGTACCCACTTACTACACCCTGGGTCAAGTTTGGTAAATGCAGCTTAATATCTTGCGAAAGGGATCAGTGACGCGGCAGGGGTACGAAATCCGTATCTTGTGGAGTGTGGTTCACAGTCCGGAGACTAAACCAATGAACCACAACACATTTGGAGCAGAGCCGTGGACACAATGAATTAAAAGCAAAATAATGTTGAAACCATTGCGTCGTATAGGAGCTTTACAAACTTACATGGCAGTTTGCAGATGAGACTATTTGCCTCAACTCTCTTCATCTTTTGCCACCAGACTTCCTCGATGGTTACTGATTTGGTTTCCAAGGCAACAATGTCTCCGTTTGGAAGTGTGATGGTGCCGCATCTCAGCTCACAAAGAGTGACCATTTTTAAAACTGGAAATCGATGCATACACAATAGGTGTCAAGATTCAGGATTTATCAAAACATATCTTCACAGCCGGATGGCTGACTCATAACAATTTGTTTACATATAATACAAATAAATAAATATACGAAATCACGAAATACAGTAAAGATACAACCCTAGCAAACTTAACCAACTCCTATGTAAATACATTTATTCATTTTAATCTAGTTGAATAACAAGTATGAGTAATGCAGGTTAAACACAATACAAAAATAACATAAATATTTGTTTGTTAGTTTAAAGGTACTATGTCCCTTTTGCAGCCAACCTCAAATTCTGTAGAACTTTGCAGGAATTATGAATATGTCATGTATGTCCTATCTGTGAAATTTAAACGTTAGCAGTGTCCTCATATTCAAATTATGCAAGGAAACCCGTTTATTTGCTAGACTTTACTGTCAGACACTATTGAGTGACTGACTGGCTTTTTTCTTCTTTGGTAATATAACATACATGAAAAGAGTTGTAAAGGGTACATGAGCATTTGTTTACATCAATAACCCACTTCTTGTGATGGCCAAGATTAAACTGATTGAATCTTTGCGCCGCATAAAACGTATGACCATTCGGTACAATTGTCTGAAAATCAAGACTATTACTTTTGGACTCTATAGCCCTAAAGTCGATTTGACAACTATTATTCGTTATTTTCCCACTTGAAGACATTTTCAAGCCCCACCTTTTTTTAGGGAAGTTCTAAATTAGTATTATCTTTCAAATGCAGTTGGAATTTAACTTTTTCATTTTTTGGGCCTGCAAATGGGACATAGTACCTTTAAGACAAGATGAGTTATTCATTTGCAAGGACACAAATAAATTAAGGAAATGGCCCTAAAAACAATCCTTAAACCTCCTTTACAGTTTTTCCCGAAAAAAATATATTTTAGAGCAATTGCAGTACCCTATACATTTGCCATTAATCATATTAGTCACGATGGGATCACGTAGGAAATGGCATATCCCAGTGTTGCGGCACAAATTGCGTACAACTTGTGCCGCAACATCCCAGTCTTGCTAATGTTCAAATGCACTGTACACAGAGATGTGTATACAGAACTACGCAAACGTGTGCATGAAAGGTCAATCCTTTTCAGGGGCCGTGTTTTTCTATGCTACTCTTCCGCATTAACGTAAATAGAATGAAAAAGCTCCCAAAATATTTTTCACCTTTCCCCGAACTCAACTTTGAAAGTTAATGGCCCGTATTCTGAAGTCTGGTTTAACTTTAAACCTATGTTAGAGATTAGACTATTGCTAAACCCGGGTTAACTAAACCTGGCTTTCAGAAACTGAAATGAAAGTTAGACCTGAAGTCTGGTTTAGTTAAAACCGAGTTTAGCTAAACCAGACTTCAGAATACGGGCCAATGCCATTGTGTTTGACGGGGCTCCTCCCACATGGATTCAATAATGGAAGCTAAACTAAATCTAGCTTAAGAATATATATATGGGGGATAACTTTGACGCGGGATAAGTTGGACACTCCATGTTGCTCGAAAAGTGAATAGCCTTTTATACAATTTTAAATCCTACAAAAGGTCTTCACCGTTTATGTAAAATAATCTACAACTATATACCACAATTTTGCATTTCTGTTGAATTATCACTTCTCTTTTTGACGACTCCCCCCTGTTTTCGGTGTTCACTGTCAAAGGATTTACCAGGTTAACACTTAGCTTTGCTAACCACTCTACATGCAGTATACAAGTCTGATATGACCTAAACTTTGCGCTATTAAAAAAAAAATGAAAACTGGAGAAAAAAAATACATTTGAGGCGTTTTCTTGTTTTTCCCCTATTCTAGGTAAACTGGGACACTTTGTCCAATATTACACCAGTTACATTTTGTGTACGTTATGAATGATAATTTAAACCAATCTTAATCCATAGAAATGTTAAATGAATATATTTCAATCATGCTTTAAAAACATTGAAAAGTAAATTCTAGATGACAGATTGTCAAAAGTACTTCGGACAAACTCTAATGTTATCAAAAATCTGTATTGTTGTGACAAAAGATTGAAATTCAAACCTGACTGAACTGCTCATCAGTTTATCCAATATTTCCGCAAAGGGTATAATGTATGTATATATATATTGTCAGGTCAATTTTACAAGTGTCTTAAAAAGTTTCTTATTTTAAAGTGATTTATTACCTCTGATATTTCCAAAACTTACTTAAGGACAATCGCCTGTAAAAATTGTGGTCTCTCTTTCTCTCTCTCTCTCTCTCTCTCTCTCTCTCTCTCTCTTTCCCTCTCTATTCTCTCCTCCCTCCCTCTAAATCGGTACTTCCCGCACTTTCACCTCTCACTTCTGCCTTCTGCCTAATTCTCTTTATCTTTTCAGAACAGCCATCACCTTTATCGCTCTATTTTCCATATCCTCCTGTCATCTTCTCATACATCTTTTTCACTCCCATCCCCAACTTCATTTTGTGTATAGGAGGCATTATAAAGTATTTATAAAGGATTACCACGCCTTATGTGGAAATATTTCTTCATAATTATTTTACGTTAAGTATCTTATGTTGATGATGTATTACTTATATAATTTGTTTATTATCATGATTAAGCTGTAATAAATATCAATATAAACATACCATATAGAAATGGAGGCAATAAATATTTCAAATTTACAACGTAAACAAGTTATGCATCATTATTCGTGTTCCACTTCACCCCGTTCTTTTTGCGGCGATGAAATTGTATTTTAAGAAACACTGTCTTAAACTATTTTACCATTCACAATGGGTGTTATGGCAAAATGCTCTTTCTTGCTCTAAACTTTCTTTAATATGTGTGGGTGGATGCGCGGATCATGTGTGCGTGTGTATTGTATTGTTTCCATTCAGTCATTATTTGTCATATTATTCGAAATGTATCAGCTTCTTTTTGTATTATCTATGAAATGTAATTTAGTTTTCTATGAATTTGTTGAATGGAAACACAATAAGTAATATAAAAAAAACAAAAAAGTATCAACAAAGTTCAGATTACGTAACACAATAGATATCAGAGCACCTTAGAAAAGCCACAGAGGGTTAGTAGCATCACTCAGACGATACGATATTGTGTGGGGAGCTTGAGTGCGTGTATGTTTTGTGTGTGTGCGTGTGCGCGTGTTGGATAGAGAGAGAGAGAGAGAGAGAGAGAGATAGAGAACATACAAGGTTGCAAGGTTGTAAAAACCTTATTAAAAAAAAAAGTTTACTAGAATTACAACATGTTTCCGCTGTTTTAACGGTGTTTTTGCATCAGCACAACGAACAGACCCGTAAAAAACTGTATTAAAATACAAAGTTGGACTGTAACTGTTGTATATTGAAGGCAGTCTTTTAAACAGCAAAGAAAGTAAATAGAGGAAACCGTTCGGTATTTAATCTTAAATTGATTCTTATGGGATTGCTTTGATACTATGGTTTAGTTTAGGTTGGTTAAGTTTAGTTTGGTTAGAAACTTTAAAATACATGAAGTATTATTTTTTTCTTAACAATAATATTCCTGATCGAAAGTACAATGTATAAGCCGAATTTTCTATAACAAAAAGTATAGAAAGGGAAAGAATATAGAGCTTTAATATTGTAATATTGTATGTATATGATATTCAAAGGAAAATAGAAAGATCAGTGATATATACTTACTCGAAAGCACGAAACTGGTTCGAATAAGTTGTCTTCTAACAAATCCGCCTTTCATCTTCGATAATATTAATGCACAGCCTTATTATAAACTACAGCAGATACAAGATATGCTCGACTCTGTTTCAGAATTTGGTAAGATAGAATGACGAATGACGTGCAGGGAACAGTGGGTGAATGTGTTGCTATACAGTCATGTGCATTATTAAATGACATTTGGCGGTGATAAAAGTTCTGAGCGAGAGAGGGAGGGAGAGAGAGAGAGAGAGAGAGAGAGAGAGAGAAAGAGACAGAGAGGTGAGATAGCTAGATGGACAGAGAGAGAGATCAGAGAGAGCAAGACGAAGGAGAGCGTTTAAGAGAGATCAACACAGAGAGCCGGATAATGAGACAGAAAGTGTATGTGAGTCTGTGTATGTGTGTGTGCGTGTGAGAGAGAAAGAGAGAGAGAGACAGAAAGACACACACACACACACGCACACACACAAAGAAAGGGTGATGTGCTCAGCGTCATGCTGCACAACTTGCTTAAGTAAACAAAGGAAACAAGTACTTTTCGTTTGCAAAATTAATGAGTTGATTCATTATTAATGAAATCAATGACGTGGATTTTCTCTTTTTATTACAATGATGCACCTATCCAATAATGATGGCAAAGCTGGAGTACATCAAGGATATTGCCTCCCCCTATATATTCAAAATAAATTCAAATTTTTTTTTCTGCGTGATTATCAAGCGTCAGCTCTCCCTCAAAGGCCTCATTAAAATATTTCACTCATTAATACTTTTTATATTTTCATTCATTTTGTCCTGCCATCCATATTCCAGTCGTTCCGTGTTTTGTTGTGTGTGTTTTATATTAGGTAAGAGTCCTACCCTCTCTCGTTCCTTGTCTCCCTTCTTTCCCTGTCCTATTCACTCCTTTCATGTTATGTCCAATTGGTTTATGTATTTGTACGTTCCCTTATTATTGATATACTTATTATTGATATACTATTTTTGCAACTATAAGTTATAGGGGGCGGCAATCTACAAACCCAGCTTTTCAGCAGTCCCCTCCACGACCAACCTGTTTTATATGCCTGTTGTACACTGTGGACCAACTACAAATATATTGTAAAGTTTCATTGTTTACTATGTACTATGCAATCCCATGTACTTTATTTTATTTTGTTGGAAATGGAAATAAACGAAATGAAATATACTCACATACGTTCCCCACCTGCAATGCCCATCTTTGATTACGAAAATAAATGTTTTTTAATGTGCTATTATACCATGTGTAAAAACATCATTTTCTACAATATTAAACTCATGATATACCAAGGGTGTAACACAAACAAGAAATAGTAAATCTTTTTGAGATTTCATATGTTTTATATATCAATATTAATATATTTATATAATTATGTAGATGTATATACACTTCCTGATGAAGCCCTTTTGGCGAAAATTCAAAGTTTCAGACATTTCATTGAATCATTTATTTATTTCCAACCTATTCTATTTTCTGAAGTACTCTGAAGCAGACAATTTTCAAAATAATCGATTTTTACTAATGGTCTATCGATGGACCCACGCTCTTATTCACAATAACAATCACCATTACCATGATCATTATTTCGAACGTTCGTGCATGCATCGGAAGATTCGAAATTCAGAAAGTGAAAAAATATTCGCAATGCATGCCAATGGTGAAGATGAGTTTATTCATTTGGTCTGTTTGGAGCCAGGAGGGCGTCAGCTCTCTGTAAAATGATATGGAACAATGCCCTTCTGGCTAAAAAACAGACGAGTGCGAATATCGGTTAGGGTTCATATTCCGAGGATGATTTTCAGCGTGAGCTATCAGGTCAATTGACATCATATTCTATTTCCTCACAAATAAGACCAGTTATTATCAGCGGCTACCATCATCCTTGAAACTCATCAAGTATTTATCACCGAAATTGCCATCACTGCCGTGACATATTCATTACCACCTCCAGCTACCAATATCCCTAATGCCACGGTCACATCCTCAATCATCTCAACAATAGATCATGTTAGTAATTAATCAAATTACATGCGTACATCATTGTTTAGTGCCACGGTACAATTCATTTCATCAACCTGTTACAAATAAATGTAGTTCAGAAGTCAGAATACGAATTGTACACATTAACTGTTGCTAGGTAGGACAAACATTGTGGATTACCCTACATTAATTGTTGCTAGGATATATTTTTTGTTACGTTAAAAAGATAACTCACGGGTGTTAGAAAAATGGCATTTGTAACAATTAATATTTTATTAAATGAGAATCGGTTGTAAGTTTTATATAACATTTGCAAAATGAAATTACTAATGGTCTACGGATGGGATTTAGGAAAAGGATTTATATTTTATCATGATGTTTCAAAAGGTAGTGCTTTTAAGTCACTCTTTTTATTTAACATAATTGTATCACAAATCCAGTATCTCTGATTTCTTCAGTAAACAAGATTTTTACTATATAAAAATAGACAGGAAAATGTCATTTGTCACAATTGATATTTTAGCATTAGTTTTCATTCAACATCATGTATGATAAAAGAAGAATATGAAACAATGTGGAATAGTTATTTATTGATAGTGTTTATTTTAAATTCTTTCACAAATATAAGATGTACACTTCCCAAACATAATTTCTAATTACGAAAAGTGAATTAGAACACAGAGTATGTTTTATAAATATTTCTTTATTTCATTGATACTGCCACACTTGTATTTCTGAAATTATATACTTTGCCTATATTTTGCTTCTGTATTTCGATTGCTACTTCTTTGACGTAGCCAGGTAAAACAGAAGTTAACATTCAATGTAAAAAATGTATTCAGAACGTTATATTGATGTTACTCTGTGTGCTAGCAATACAAATTCAATTATTTAACTTGAAATCTAGTAAAAAAAATTAGTGAAGAAATTGTTCTGAGCCACTATTGAATATCAGATAGATCTTTCAGATGTATTTTAAGTGAACTTTGTAGACTCTAATAAATATGCATTGATACCACAAGTTTTCATTAATACTTCATTGTTATAATTTTTGTACAGATTACGTTATGTATGCAGTTATGCTTTACACATACATGTGCTTGGGTGTCGCTAGATGTACTGGCATGTGACACATTTCCTGTGATTTCTTTTTGAGCTTTTACTATAAAATTAAATGAACAAAAAAAATGAACTTCTTTTCCCATTTTTTACTCTTTTATTCTGGAATTTTTTAGTGGACTCCTGACTAGGAGAGCCCCTTTAAAAAAAAAATTGATAAGTTGTTATTGATCCAATAATATTTTTACATTTAACATAAAAATAATATAAATATACAGACATTTATATCCATGTAACAACAATAAATCTAAGAAGAAATAAAATGGATCTATATGGAGAGCCCTTTTAAGTATGAAATATCCCCATCTCAAAATCATCTAGCAACACCCCTGCCAATGTATTGAAATTAAAAGGGTATTTACAAACAGCTGCGAGAAAAACAAAGTACAATAGATGGATAGACGCAGTCAACTTCACGGAACTGTAAATCTAGAACTTAAATATCTTTATTTTAATCATTGTCAAATAATTTACCTGAACATAGCAAATATGTACATATTATCACTGAAATACAATTAATTAATAAATAACAATTGGCTTTTATTGAACCAAGGTAGCCACGTCAGAACATTATTGGAAAAAGAAAAAGAAGAAACAAAATGAAAGTGAAAGTCAGAACTTACGAGTACGATCAATGGCCAAGCCGTGTACTGCATTAGACTCCGTAGACAGCAAGATATTGCTGTATGTCGTCGTGAATTTACGAACCTCTACTCCTGTGACATAGACGACCGCACTGTTATTCCAACTAAAATGAAAAGTCATTTACTTGAACAAAGCAAACTATTGCTGAAAGTCTTATCCCCGTCAAGACAAGTTTTATCACCGTTTCATCACCGTCTCCAACCAAAATAACGTATGCCAGTCCCCGCCCAAAACAAGTCTTATCCCTCAATCTAAGTGCTTCAATGGGGCGATTGTCCCCGTCCCCGCGCAGATCTACCTACATCAAACCTACTTTTATGTCCGTGACGTCCGGGCATGCAGTGGTGTCATCCTTATTCCAATTTGTCAAAGCACCACTACTATCAACGATGAAAATATTCCCTTCCTCAACAGCATAGAAGTTATTGTCGTACCACTCTAAGTCCCTTGGTGGGTCATCCCTGGTCGTCTGTAATTTCCTCTCTGTGCCATCGTAGTTCATCTTGTACCAGCTTGTAGTTGTAGAGGTAGTTACAGAGGTAGGCGTTTCGAAAGCAAAGAGAATTTTCGCTTCTGAAAAGGGGAAATTAAGGGGGTAAGATGTGTTAAGACGTGTGATGAGAAAGAAAGTTGGAGGGTGAGAGGGGCAGTGAGAGGATAGGAGAGACATTTATATACAGGTACTTACAGAGAAAGTAGAGGTGGCGTTCTCCAGATTCGATACAGTGAAACATGTATAATAACAAAGACCGCTCTAGGGAGAAGAGAAAAGTGGTCTTTATGTACAGTTTCATTTAGGCCTCATATGGAAACGTTTGCTTGTAATTTTGTCTCATAAAAGAAGTTAACCCAAACTGACTCCCACACGGTGTTGAGTGCTCAGGGGTCACAGGCCACTGGCTTCATCGAGCAGGTAGTTCCATTATGTTAATGGGTAAATTAACTATTAAAAAATGAGGGGACACATTACATTGTACAATAGGGACATACATTGTTTTTATTGTGCAGAACATACTCTTTTATTGACTTACTTATTGCATGAACCTATAAAACCAAAATACATGTTGTATTCTAACAATTGGAGTACAGAGAATAATAACAGGTGAATGAAATGCATAAACACCACAAACACCTGGGGAGGAAGCATTCATAAATTTGAATACATATAGTTGATAAACGACTCCGATGAAACTATAAAACCAAAATGAAATTTGCGTTCTGGCAATTGGAGTACAAAGAATGATAGCAGGTGAATGAAATGCTTCAACAACACAAACACCTGGGAAGCTAGGAAGCATCCATAAATTTGAATAAATTAGTTGATAAACGACTCCGCATGTGGACGTTTGTTGGAGCAGAAAGCAGTGGATTATAAACAACACGAACCTATTTAACAGAATGTCGGAACGTAAATTAAATTTGGCGCGGTTGGAAAATGCATCTTTCTACCCTGCGACTTTAATGGTACGATCCAGTAAATTAAAACAGTAAAATGGCTCTTATTTTAAAATTACTCATTAAATAAAACCCAAAACTTCAGTGATATCAGAAAAAAAGATGTTATATCTTACTAATAATTGAAAAAGATGTATAAACATTGTGAAAGTGTCGCATTTTACGATAAAAGACACCGATTTAGCGAAGATGACGTCATTAGTGCGCTTTCATCAGGGAATTCAAGATCAAAAGGTCAATTCAGACGCTGATAAGTTATTGGTCGAGCCTTTTTGTTTCCTTTATTCCGACGAAATTATACAATCAATCAAAACAAGTTTAATACCAATGGAAAGCTAACGATTAGTATTTTCATTAACCGCTTGCCCCAAAGTCGCTTGACCACAGTGAAACGAGTGAGAGCTTGCGAGAGCGGCCAAAGTGTGATTGAAACTCGCTATTTGCTCTTCTCCAACGCAAAAAGAGACGACATTGTGCTGGATAAATGTATTTTTTCCGACAAAAGTACAGAAAATTTGCATTTGGTCTTTTTATATTATAATTTATGAAATGTTACCCGAGTGACTCCCGGGTGCCCCAATGCTGGAAAGAAATGCACATTTTAGAAAACTTCACTTTTTCATGGAAAAATGCTTATTTGTTCTATGCACGCAAGTCAGATTGAGCGGATGATACAACGTTTCCATATGTGTAGACAGGTGGCCTTTCTATACAAGTGGTTGCTAAAATAGGTTTCAATGTGCATGCAAATATTATGGAAGTTGACCAATTAATAGAGATCAAATAATAAAGGTGGCGCGTGGCGTATGCCCATGCCCCCTTCCCCGATGCATCCATAAGCGTACGGGCAACATTTCGCCGGGAGAGTATTTGGGGCGGGGGGGGGGGGGATTTTGTCACAAAAGCTAACTTCTGGATACAAGAGTTCACGCGTAAAAGACCGACTGAAATAGTATCCACTTCCTTTCCGTGTAAGTTATACAGTACGCTGATACGATTGTAAGTGAATTTAAAAATAAAAGCACAGGAGGCGGGATGGGGTTACAGCCTTCTTGCAAATTTTAAATTGATCGATACAAAGGGCAACCGTCACAACTTATTCGAGCAGCGAGGTGGTCCATTCGTATTTTTTAATATATCGTTTTCATTAAAAGAAACTAACTTATTTTTTTATAAAAATGACTATGTCTAAACGACGAAATTACATTGTTACTATTAGTGTCAACATAATTGCTCGCTCGCTTCACTCGCTCACTCCAAAATTCAGAAAATAGAATTTTGATACCCGGCAATAGACGTCAGTCCAACAAAGCTGAAACCTTCAACTTATGAATTAAAAGCGACCACATCCATATCATTTGGAAATATGCCTCCAAAGAATTTACATTACATTTTTTGTTTTCCTTGTTTTCTCTTCTTTTTCTGAGCTTTTATTGATTGTTAATGTGTAGTAGTTTTTTTGTTGTTGCTTTAATATCAGATATTATATCTTTCTTCAAAAAAAGGTGAAAACAGTTTTATCAAGCTTAATCATTCATTTTCCTTTTAAATTCAGGCATCTACCATAGAATAAGAATTAGAAACTCGAGAGAAAAAGAAGAAACAAAATGAAAGTGAAAGTCAGAACTTACGAGTACGATCAATGGCCAAGCCGTGTACTGCATTAGACTCCGTAGACAGCAAGATATTGATGTATGTCGTCGTGAATTTACGAACCTCTACTCCTGTGACATAGACGACCGCACTGTTATTCCAATTTAGACAACGATAATTTATTTTGATAGTTTGTAAATACATTGATTGATGACTATTACTCCTTCTCTTCCTCCTTCTCCTCCTACTCCTACTACTACAACTACAACAACAACTACTACTACTACTACTACTACTACTATTACCAGGGGCGGCGATTTCTTTTCATGACCGGGGGGGGGGGGACGAAATCCGAGGGACAAGGGAGCATAGTGTTAACTGCTTACGTGATACCAACGGAATATTTACTTGTACATTTGAAAAATATTATGCGAGGGAGCGTAGCGACCGAGCGAGAAGATTTTTGCATTTTTATTAACCTCAACGCTGCACTCTTGGACCCTACAGAGCCTTAAAGTGTGTTACCGTTTTTCCTACTCCTACAACAACTACTATTACTACTGTTACAATTACTACTACTGCTACTACTACTACTACTACTACTACTTCTTCTCCTTCTATATAGTTCTGCTGCTGCTAACATTTGATCGGCAAAAACGATTGACATCAATTAAAGAAAAATCATATCCTACCGAAGTTTGAACCATGCAGCACATAGATTAACTTATTGTCATTTTTCTGAAGCATAACATCAAACAATAGTTTAAGAATAACATTTTGAATTACATGTATGTTAGTACTTGACCACGTCCGTAAGAAGTAAGGTATGTGACCCACCCTCCACCCTACATATACACATCATAAGAGGACAGGTCTTTTAATTTTTAATTTGCTCTACGGCACTGTTGCCCAGAAAGTAGGAATACAATTGTTTACCTCTGTTACTGAAATGATTGTGAGAATATGGTTTCTTTTAGATTAATTTAAATTTAAATCTTCTCAGAAATTTATTGATCAATCTAAAGATTGATTGATTGATCGATAAATCTAAGATCTGAGAGGATATTATCTTTATCTATCAAAATTAAACCATATTGTAACAATCATTTCATGAAACGAGGTTATTCAATATTTCAAACTTTTTAATATGAACAGGTATCACTTTTGAATCATAACTAAATACATTTTCTATGATTTTGGAGATCAAACATTAATGCGACGCCCTTTGCATTTCCCAATTGAACATGTTCTAAGCTTACCCTGGTATGGTTGCAATAAACTCCACGTCGATAGGTATGGTGTCAACAAAGGTTTGTAAATCCGTCAAATCCAGGTTCATCATAACAATCCTAGAGTTAGCTGAGCATGCGCAGTAGAGTTTTCGATCCGTCTCATCGATCTCAATTGTTCGGGGCCCTTGATAAAAAGAGAGTAGGGGCGGGGGCTGTTTAAGGAAAGTTTGCCACAAACGACGAGATACAAGATATTTTGACATCATTAAAGCACACCTTTAAATTTGTAAAACCGTGTTCCTACATGTTTTGTTTCTTTTTACCTTGCTTTTGTTTTATTTCCTTTTTATATTCTCTTTTCTATATTTTCTTTTTAATAAGAACGGATTGGCCGAAACAAAATAAATATGAAATTTATAGGAGCAACAAACAAAATCAACAACGACAAAAACAACAACAATGATGATGACAATGATAATAATAATGATAACAAAAACAGCGGTGGATTGAGTTACCTTGACAATACTTGTTTATGTTCTTGCATTGCCGAGACGTCCCATCGAGTTTCGAACCGCAGACCTGATTGAATCCGGAGGAGCCTGACAAGGGTTCGATGTCTACCCAAAACACCTCACTGCTGACAGAATCGTAAGCGACGGACTCCGGCTGGTAATCAATGGTGAGGGGAAGGGTGTCGAAAGAGACCGTGGGGAGGTTTGATATCTTGATTGTATGATCGCATTGATCAACGGCTAGCATCTTCAATGAAACTGATTAAGACAACAATAACAACAAAATGTTGATTATGTTTAAAAAAAAAGTATAATTAATTTTGTAATATAAGTATAATTCATGTGTTTTTCTTTGTAATCAATATTATTTTGTGTTTCTTATGCAGTACGTATTATTCAATTAATAAATGATGGAGAAAAAACAAAAACAACAAAAGAACATAAACATTGTCAATTTTGCTAAAAGCATTAGTATACATATTGCTCCGGTTGTCTCATTTTCGCTCGCTTGAACATTGCCAGCACAAACCACTGACCTCTACCTCCTGGACGGATCATCGCCCATTCCCGCCCGTGATAACGTACTAAAAGGCTGTATTGTCAGACCGTTCATGAATATTCATGTTTTTGCTTACCTCAGCAAAATGCTTGCCTATAAATGGAAAAATTACGGTGGGGGGTTGGATGAAATGGACATAATGAACAAATCAGAACTGATCTAAGATAATTCATGCTTCTTATCCTTCGTGTGCTTGACTTATAACCTTACAATCGCGTGGTAAATTGAGTCCAAAGTTCGACTTGTTGTACATGTGTTAGGGCGTGTTTATGCCTCACTTTTTCTGGCCAGAATCAGGCATCTGTTACGCGTTTAGTTTAAAACACGGTTGCGTCCATGCTTACTTTTGTAGAATCACCGAAAAACGGCGATCACGATCGCCGATCGTAAACACACAAAACGATGCGTTTACAATTTGTAAACGCGTTTAAATGGGGTCAACGCACTGACCTCTAGTGGGTCTACGTAGCATGCACAGTGAAGGTTTGCGAATCCAGCTGGAAGACCAATTAAGGCCACACAGGGAGAATTGCCTGGATGAGCCAGAGAAGTAAGCATAAACAGTACACCGTGGAACTGCGATTACGATGAGCGTTTACGATGAGCGTTACAAATCGCTCATTCTGCCTTCAAAATTTAAGCTTAAACGCACCCTTATATAGGCAATGGCGAGCTTGCGACCTATTTTTATGAAATAACGGTGGGTGAACTTTCAAAAGTCAATGAGACATGAGGGTTCCAATGAAAGAGCTAGTGATAACGTACGTCGGGGTGGATGTGCTTTACGTTTAAACAAAAAAATGAATTTTTAACGATTTTTTTGGTAACAGTCCATAGGCTAAAATGTTAGGCTGCTGACTCTGACGATAGGGGGCGTTGTCAAATGAGACTGAACAGAGCTATATGCGTGTTTTACCAAAAGCTAAACCTGACCTTTGGATTCAAAATTGGACTCAACAGAGGAAGTTAGTCTGAGGTCCAAGTTTTCCGTTATTAAACTTAGTCCCAATCCAATCCAATCCAATCCAGGAATGAATATCTAGTTGCCTAATCTAAGGCGCCGATGAGACTGAACAACTACAACATATGTATGTTCATGATTCTAACTGGGAAAGACAAAAAAGCAGTGACTGATTGTAAGCAATCTGAAATAGGTATGTCTTTAGTTGATTTCTGAAAGTGGATAACTGGTGACAAGAGCGACAATCTCGGTGCACAGGCAGTATATGATCGATCACTTATATAGAAGAGAGCGTGTTCGAGGACTCTCAAGCAGGTATTAACTTGCACAAATTGGTTCGAGGGTTATGAATAGTCAACAAGTCTGAAATGTACACAGGTGCATATCCATGCATTGCCTTTCATGTTAATAAAATAATTTTGTATTCAATTTTCTGTTTTACAGTAGGGCAATGCAGTGCAATAAGTGTAGGGGTAATGTGGTCAAACTTTCTACCTCTTGAAAGAATACGTGCAGCAGAATTCTGAGCATATTGTAATTTCTTTAAATCCATTTTGAGTTATACCAAAGAGCAAATAATTTCCACCATCTAACCGTGATGTTATTAATGCGTGAACGATTACACCAGCTGCATTGTGTTATCTGAAAGGACCTTCCTGATACTCAAGACATTTTTCTATCTGTGGATACACACTTTGACAAATTCTTTTCACTTAAAAACCCATTGTCATCATGCTATCGAAGACGACACCCAAATTTCGCACACATTAAGAAGAGGAAATATTTGAATCAGCGACTTGCATTTGACAAAGGGTCGATTTAACCTAAAATAGCAGAATAACGGCCTTAATGTTTAAACCATGTTACCTCCGACCGACCATTTTCTTTGCGAATTTAGAATGTATAACAATGATGATAATAATTACACTTATCTTAAGCAGAATATTCCCTTGGATGCTAAACTTAACATATTTTAGGAATTACTTCCCAGTAATAATAATAATAATATTCAGTTCTTGTATAGCGCATATCACATTATATAACGTCTCTATGCGCTTCCAAAGAGCTTTTGGAAATTATTACCCTAGCTTTAGCTCCGGCAGCCGTAATCAGCGCACAGTGCATTTCAAGGAATAATCCTACCAGGTACCCATTTACCTCACCTGGGTCGAGTGTGGCAAATGTAGATTAATATCTTGGGTTGGGTTGGGTTGAGAATGGCAAATGTAGTCGAACCACGAACCATTTGATTCACAGTCCGATTTTTGTATCCACTAGACCGCCACGCCTCTGCCTCTCGTAGATAAAGTAAATAAATTGAAAATAAATCCCACTTGTTTTCTCTGCTAGACAAAACTTTTTATGTCTAGACGTCAAAAAACAATTTGAAATCTTTTCATTAACTTGCCTATTACCCCTCTTAAGGCATAACTAATATAAAATAGTAGTAGTAAAATCCAAGAATTCGACCAATATTCGGCTGTCTTTTAAAGAAAACAGCGTTGGTGGTAAAAAGGAGAATCTGATGACGATCATTTTATTTTTCTATTTGGAAGACTTTTTGAAAGACTTAAGATTTGAAAAATGGGATTGAGATTGAGATTGATATATGAAAGATGCGTAGTATTTTGCTGTATTTCATAAATTATACAGCAGATTGTGTTAGGGAGGAAAATTGTTATACATAGAGCGGTGAGGGGCATACTGGTTTCACGAAAATAACCATTGCTAAAATGACTGCATCTACAACCAAATTCACAACAGCCACAACACCTGGTTCGGTAACAGATCCTGCGGTTGTGGTAGTAGGTGTTGTAGTAACCCCTGTGGTCGTGGGCATGCGTGTTGTTTCCACACGGGTAGACGATTTGTTTGAAGTCGTAGAAATCGATGTCACCGTACGTTCTGTTGTTGACAACGTCGTCGATGAAGAATCGACTAATATCGAAGTCGCCATCGAAGAGGATGTCGATCTTATTGACGTTGACATAGTGGTAGTATTTTTGGTTATTGGGATTGCCGGACCTCCTAGCAATAAAGATGAATAATAGAATACAGATATGAGAATTAAGTTTATTTCTTTTGCTATAATTATCTTCCTTTCTTTCTTTCTTTTCTTCTTCTTTGTTTGCTTGTGTTTATGCTCAGTACTCATAAAAAGAAACAAAATAGACAGGGTAGGGTATGCTGTGGTTTATAACATACACACGCACACACAAACAAACACACAAACACTCACACGCACCCACACACATTTATTCTGATAAATGAATGACAAATATTTAATATAAATCAAATAAATATTTAAAAATCTTAACTTTAAATAGTGTCCCTTTTTTTCTTTTGCTGTTGTTGGTGAGTATTAAACAAAATATGTTAGTGCCTACCACTCGCACATGTTGGACCGTAAAAGCCTGTTGAACAAGTACAGGTAATGCTATCGAGTGTCTCCTTGCAGGTTCCTCCATTTTGGCAAGGAGTAGAAAGACAGTCTGTTTGTGAAAGATAGATGATAGAGAGAGACACGGAGAGAGAAATAGAGAGAGAGAGAGAGAGAGTGGGGATAGACAGACCGACAGAGAGAAAGGGGGAGGAAGATAGAGAAAGAGAGACAGATAATTATAAGGAAGTGAAGAGAGAGAGAGAGATAATGGAGAAGGCACATCGAGAATAAGAATGAATGAATAGAAAGCAAATATTATCAACAAAAATATTGTTTGCAAACGGTAACAGAATCTATATTGAGAAAGCAGGTAAAAGTTGTGAAGAATCTTAAAGACCCTTTATAATAATTAATGAGATCCGCTATTTGATTTCTATTTTTCATACATGATTATTTTGTACAGTACAAATCCGTGGTGGTCGTGAAAGGTATTCAAAGACTGCTTTTATTACAACCATCTTGATGCCATGATGAATTTATCCATAATCTTCTTCATCTTATTCATTTTTTAGGCTTCCATTTGAGCCTTGTTATGCCTTAAGTACCCGTTGTTAGGCTTAGGCTTCGGGCTGATATGAAGCGGCAAAACAATGGCAGTAATTATTTATGATAGAGTAAACTGTACTGCACTTGTCATTTCTGGATGTTATATATCACACAGAGCTCAGTAAACACGCGTGGGACCGTTTTTGTATCCGAGTACCCACTTACTACACCCTGGGTCAGGTTTGGTAAATGCAGCTTAATATCTTGCGAATGGGATCAGTGACGCGGCAGGGGTTCGAACTCCGTATCTTGTGGAGTGTGGTTCACAGTCCGGAGACTTAACCAATGAACCACAACACCTTTGGAGCAGAGCCGTGGACACAATGAATTAAAAGCAACATAATTTTGAAACCATTGCGTCGTATAGGAGCTTTACAAACTTACATGGCAGTTTGCAGATGAGACTATTTGCCTCAACTCTCTTCATCTTTTGCCACCAGACTTCCTCGATGGTTACTGATTTGGTTTCCAAGGCAACAATGTCTCCGTTTGGAAGTGTGATGGTGCCGCATCTCAGCTCACTTAGATTGACCATTTTTAAAACTGGAAATCGATACATACACAATAGGTGTCAAGATTCAGGATTTATCAAAACATATCTTCATAGCCGGATGGCTAACTCATGACAATGTTTTACATATAATTAACAACAAACCAATATACGAAATCAAGAAATACATATATATATATATATATATATATACAATCCTGGCAAATCTAACCAATTCCTATGTAAATACATTCATTTATTTAAATCAAGTTGAATAAAAAGTATGATTAATGCAGGTTAAACACAACACAAAAATAAATTAAATATTTGTTTATTAGTTTATGACAAGATGAGTTATTCATTTGCAAGGACACAAATAAATTAAGAAAATGGCCCTAAAAACAATCCTTAAACCTCCTTTAAAGTTTTTCCCGAAAAAAAATATTTTAGAGCAATTGCAGTACCCTATACATTTGCCATTAATCATGTTAGTCACGGTGGGATCGCGTAGGAAATTGCATATCCCAGTGTTGCGGCACAAATTGCCGACAACTTGTGCCGCAACATCCCAGTCTTACTAATGTTCATATGCACTGTACACAGAGGAGTGTTTACAGAACTACGCAAACGTGTGCATGAAAGTTCAATCCTTTTCAAGGGCCGTGTTTTTCTAAAGCTCCCAAAATATTTGTCACCTTTCCCGAACTAAACTTTGAAAGTCAATGGCCCGTATTCTGAAGTCTGGTTTAACATTAAACCTAGGTTTGAGATTAGTCTAAAGCTAAACCCGGGTTAACTAAACCTGGCTTTCAGAAATTGAAATGAAACTTAGACCTGAAGTCTGGTTTAGTTAAAACCGGGTTTAACTAAACCAGACTTCAGAATACGGGCAAATGCCATTGTGTAACAAGGCGATTGACGGGTCTCCTCCCACATGGATTCAATAATGGAAGCTAAACTAAATCTAGCTTCAGAATATATATATGGGGGATAACTTTGACGCGGGATTAGTGGGACACTCCATGTTACTCGAAAAGTGAATAGCCTTTTATACAATTTTAAATCCTACAAAAGGTCTTTACCGTTTGTGTAAAATAATCTCCAACTATACCACAATTTTGCATTTGAAACGTATCAGCATGTTTTTGTATTATTTATAACATATGATTTTCGTTTCTATGAATTTATTGAATGAAAACACAATAAATAATATGAAAAACAAAAAAGTATCCAATAGAAATCGTGTTCGGATTACGTAACAGCTTTTGTGTGTGTGCGTGTGCGCGTGTTGGAGAGAGAGAGAGAGAGAGAGAGATCATACGAGGTTGCAAGGGTGTAAAAACCTTATAAAACAAAACAGTTTAATAGAATTACAACATATTCCGGTGTTTTAACGGTGTTTTTGCATCAGCACAACGAACATACCCTTAAAAATAAACTGTTATAATCCATAAAGTTGGACGGTTACTTCTGTAGAAAGCTCTCTTTAAAACAGGAAAAAAGTAAACAGAGGAAACCGTTTGGTATTTAATCTTAAATCGATTTTTATGGTAATGGCACGCTTTGCTTTGAAACTAAGGATTAGTTTAGGTTAGTTTAGTTTAGTATTTTTTTCAGTTAACGATGATATTCCTGATCGAAATTACAATGTATAAGCCGGATTTTCTACAACAAAAAGAATAGAGAGGGAAAGAATATAAAGCCGTTATATTGTATAGGAGGTTCATGCATGTATATGATATTCAAAGGAAAATAGAAAGACCAATTATATATACTTACTCGAAAGCACGAAACTGGTTCGAATAAGTTGTCTTCTAACAAATCCGCCTTTCATCTTCGATAATGCACAGCCTTATTATAAGCTACAGCAGAAACAAGATATGCTCGACTCTGTTTCAGAATTCGGTAAGATAGAATGACGAATGACGTGCAGGGAACAGTGGGTGAATGTGTTGCTATATAGTCATGTGCATTATTAAATGACATTTGACGGTGATAAAAGTTCTGACTGACAGAGGGAGAGAGAGAGAGAGAGAGAGAGAGAGTGCATGAGAGAGAAAAGAAAGAAAGAGAAAGAAAGAGTGCGGAAGAGAGAGAGAGAGAGAGAGAGAGAGGTGAGATAGTTTGATGGACAGAGAGAGAAAGAAAGAGAGAGAGAGAGAGAGAGAGAAGAAGGAGATAATGAGTGTGAGAGAAATCCACAGAGAGAGTCGGATAGAGAGACAGAAAGTGTATGTGGTGGTGTGTGTGCGTGTGTTTGTGTGTGTGTGTGTGTGAGAGAGAGAGAGAGAGAGAGAGAGACACTATTCGTTTTCAAAATTAATGAATTGATTCATCATTAATGAAATCAATGACGTGGACTTTCCTTTCTTAATATTACAATGATGCACCTATCGAATAATGATGGCAAAGCCGGAGTATATCTGGGATAATGCCTTCCCCTATATATTCAAATTAATTAAAAAAATCTTTTCTGCGTGATTATCAAGCGTCAGCGCTCCATCATTAAATGTATTTCACTCAATAAGATACTGTGTTATAGGTGATACCCCCTTCACATACACGGATTTTTCTTACGAGTCCTTACGGATCGCACAACTTCACGGATCTTTCACGGATCCTTACGATTTGGCCACTTTTACGACCGGTTTAAGAATTATTACGAGCTGTTTGCGGTTTATTACGAATTATTACGAGTTATTACGATGTATTTACGGCAACAGTCCACGATTTTTTACGAGTTGTCACGGATAACTACGAGCAACTAACGTGTTAGTTACGACCTGTTTACGTGTTGTTACGAATAGTTGCGAGTAAGTTACGAGTATTTACGAGTCCTTACGATTTTTAGCCAAAAAATAACATCTGAAAAGGAAGTGTTCGAATTTGAAGCTTTTATACCTTTCCCCAAATCGTAAACAGTTCGTAAGCATACGTAAAGTAAATGTATCTATTCGTAAAGTACTCGTAACTACACGTAAAATGCTCGTAATAGCCCGTATCAATCCGTAAAGCCATCGTAAAATGACCCGATTCAAATCGTAAACAACACATAAGCACACGTAACCATTCGTAAACTGCTCGCAATAATCCGTAAGTAATCCGTAAACAATTCGTAAAGTAACCGTAACGAATCGTTACAAAAATCTGTTAGGAGTCATTTACGGATTCTTGCGAGCAGTTTACGGATGGGTACGTGTCGTTGCGTGCGGTTTACGGATGGTTACGGATGGTTACGTGATATTTACGAGCTATTTGCGGACAAATCAATCCGTGGACAATCGTAAGAACATTTTTGACATGTCAAAAATTTGCCTCTCCTTTCACGGATCCTTAAGAGTGTATACGAGTTGTTGCGAGTTGTGACGAGTTATTTACGGATACCAGCGAGTTATTTACGGATGCTTGCGATTGATTACGAGTTGGCGATCCGTAAGGACTCGTAAGAAAAATCCGTGTATGTGAAGGGGGTATGAGAGTCCTACCCTCTCTCGTTCCTTGTCTCCCTTCTTTCCATGTCCCTTTCACTCATGTTATGTGCATTTAGTTTATGTATTTGTACGTTCCCTTATTATTCATATACTTATTATTGATATACTATTATGCAACTATACGTTATAGGGGGCTGCAATCTACAAACCAAGCTTTTCAGCAGTCCCCTCCACGACCAACCTGTTTTATATGCCTGTTGTACACTGTGGACCAATTACAAATATATTGTAAAGTTTTATTGTTTACTATGTACAATGCAATCCCATGTACTTTATTTTATTTTGTTGGAAATGGAAATAAAAGAAATGAAATATACTCACATACGTGCCCCACCTGCAATGCCCATCTTTGATTCGAAAACAAATGTTTTTTAATATGCTATTTCCATGTGTAAAAACATCATTTTCTATAATACTAAACTATGATATCGTGATTCAAATAAATGAAGAAAAATGTATTCATTGAGCTTGCAATCTAGTTGATGGACAATACTTTTTGACATGATTATGCATGTAGTCCCACGTACCCAAACGGTTTTACATTTTTTTCTTCAGTTTTTGTGGCATGCATCCACGATCTCATGATTAATTTAACGATTGTGAAACCTCGATCGGTTGCTACCCATTCAAATAACAAATACATTCGAAAATGATATAGGCTGTGGGCAGTAGTGCGAGGACCTGGGCCCCCGACATTTGTTCCCCAAGGAAAACTTTCCCTCCCTCACGAATGATATACCAAAGGTGTAACACAAACAAGGAAGAGTAAATCTATATGATATTTCATGTGTTTTATATATCAATATTAATATATATTTGTATAATTATGTAGATGTATACACTTCCTGATGAAGCCCTTTTGGCGAAAATTCAAAGTTTCAGACATTTCATTGAATCATTTATTTATTTCCAACCTATTCTATTTTCTGAAGTACTATGAAGCAGACAATATTCAAAATAATCGATTTTACTAATGGTCTATCGATGGACCCACGCTCTTATTCACAATAACAATCACCATTACCATGATCATTATTCCGAACGCTCGTGCATGCATCGGAAGATTCGAAATTCAGAAAGTGAACAAATATTCGCAATGCATGCCAATGGTGAAGATGAGTTTTTAATTTGGTCTGTTTGAAGCCAGGAGGGCGTTAACTCTGTGTAGAATGAAATGAAATGATGCCTTTCTAGCTCAAAAACAGACGACTGCGAATATGGGTTAGGGTTCATATTCCGAGGATGATTTTCCGCGTGAGCTTTTAGGTAAATTGCCATCATTATTATCCATAACAACATATTCTATTTCCTCACAAATAAGACCAGTTATCATCAGCGGCTACCATCATCCTTGAAACTCATCAAGTATTTATCACCAAAATTGCCATCACTACCGTGACATATTCATTACCACCTCCAGCTACCAATCCAATATCACTAATGCCAAGATCACATCCTCAATCGTCTCAACAATAGACCATTTTTAGAAATTAATCAAATTACATGCATTCATCTTTGTTTAGTGCCACGGTACAATTAATTATATCAACCTGTTACAAATAAATGTAGTTCAGAAGTCAGAATACGAATTGTACACATTAACTGTTGCTAGGTAGGACAAACATTGTGGATTGTCCTATCTTATTTGTTGCTAGGATATTTTTTTTGTTATGTTAAAAAGATAACTCACGGGTGTTAGAAAAATGGCATTTGTAACAATTAATATTTTATCAAATGAGAATCGGTTGTAAGTTTTATATAACATCTGCAAAATGAAATTACTAATGGTCTACGGATGGGATTTAGGAAAAGGATTTATATTTTATCATGATGTTTTAAAAGGTAGTGCTTTTAAGTCACTCTTTTTATTTAACATAATTGTATCACAAATCCAGTATCTCTGATTTCTTCAGTACACAGGATTTTTACTATATAAAAATAGACAGGAAAATGTCATTTGTCACAATTGATATTTTAGCATTAGTTTTCATTCAACATCATGTATGATAAAAGAAGAATATGAAACAATGTGGAATAATTAATTATTGATAGTGTTTATTTTAAATTCTTTCACAAATATGAGATGTACACTTCCCAAACATAATTTCTAATTACGAAAAGTGAATTAGAACACAGAGTATGTTTTATAAATATTTCTTTGTTTCATTGATACTGCCACACTTGTATTTCTGAAATTATATACTTTGCCTATATTTGCTTCTGTTTTTCCATTGGTACTTCTTTGACGTAACCAGGTAAAAACAGATGTTAAAATTTAATGTAAAAAATGTATTCAAAACATTAGAATGATGTTACTCTGTGTGCTAGCAATACACATTCAATTATGTAACTTGAAATCTAATAAAACATTTGAGTGAAGAACTTATTCTGAGCCACTATTGAATATTAGATAGATCTTTCAGATGTATTTAAAGTGAACTTTGTAGACCCTAATAAATATGCATTGATATCACAAGTAATCTATTAATATTTCATTGATAATTTTTTTGCACAGAGTTCGCTATGTATGCAGTTATGCTTTACGCATAAAACGGGGATGTCGTTAGATGTTCCGGCACCTGACACATTTCCTGCGATTTCTTTTTGAGCTAAATTTCTATTAAATTAAATTAAGAAAAAAACTTCTTTTTCCATTTTTTCTAGAAATTTTTGGTGGACCCCTGTTTTGGAGAGCCCCTTTAAAAAGAAATGTAATAAGTTTTTATTGATCCAATAATATTTTTACATTTAACATAAAAATAGTATAAATATACAGACATTCATATCCATGTAACAACAATAAATCTAAGAAGAAATCAAATGGATCAATATGAAGAGCCCTTTTAAGTATGAAATATCCCTATCTCAAAATTATCTAGCAATACCCCTGCCAATGTATTGAAATTAAAAGGGTATTTACAAACAGCTGCGAGAATATGTGGAATAAAGAAGCTCTGTTTAATATTCATTAATTATAGATCACTTTAAATCAAGAAATTTAAATCTAAGTTCTGTTTCTTCTTATTTGCGCTTCATTTACTATTTTTATGTCATGTAGTATTCCCTGTAGATTAACACAAACATTAAAAACAAAGTACCATAGATGGATAGATAGACGAAATCATCTTCACGGAACTATAAAGCTAGAACTAAAATATCTTTATTTTAATCATTGTAATTGTTTTTAACCTGAACATAGCAAATATGTACATATTATCACTGAAATACAAATCATTGATAAATAACAATTGGTTTTCTATTGAACCAAGGTGGCTACATCAAAACATTATACTCCCCTTCTTCTTGCAGGCCCTGCAGTTGTATCTACCCCCGGCAATTACAGTAATGTCGGGCTGTGATTCGAACCTTAAACCCTTGGATCGACAGTCAAGTGAATGAATGAGCTGCTATACCACAACTATATAACAACACCTAAATGAATGGGAATATCCCTATATTCAATTCAACTAAAGGACAAATCGTTTACTTGAACAAAGCAAGCTAAGTGAATGCTTGAAAGATGTGATGAGGCCTTTCTGCTTTGGGCATACTTTTGTTTTAATAGTGATTTTATGATGAATCAGTTTCCAGAGACAGGTACTGACATCCAGAGCCCGGCCCCCTACTCCGGGGTCGGAATGACCGCATGCGTGTTACCAAAATGTCCGGTAAAGGGGTACTTTTCACGCACCAAAGTCCGACTCGTACATACACAAAATTGACTTTACCTACCGGACTTAGGGGGTGTTTTCAAAAGGAGGGAACACGCATATGCGTACCCTAAATACCACTGAGTGGGGGGGGGGGGGGGATCCGGAGTTCCTCAACGAGGCAAAGGTCCCCTTCACCGCGCAGATCTATCTACATCGAGGCCTCTTTATAATGTCCTTTACGTTTAGGCAAGCATCGGCATAATTCAATTTCCCCCACCCCTGGGAAAAAAAAACGTGTAAAAACACGTTAATTTTACCTTTAAAAAAAAATTGGGGCTCACTACCCCCCCCCCCCCCCCACTGAGCGAATTATCGGCCGGCTGTTTCGCCGCTAAATATTTTCTCACGAATTGGGCCCCCTCCCCCTCTACGCCCCTGGCTCCGCCCCCCCCCCCCTCTAACCATGAACGATCATAATTTTGATTTGTTCTATTCAGAGCCAGAAGTGCGTCAACTCTGTTTATTCCCCATTTGATTTACAAGTATTATCCCCGTCCAGACAAGTCTCATCACCGTCCCCACCAAGACAAATTATCCCCGTCCCCGCCCAAAACAAGTCTTATCCCCTCCCCGTATATACAAGTCTTATTCTCGTCCTCGTCCAGGCAAGTCTCATCATCGTCCTCACCCAGACAAGTCTCATCACCGTCGTCACCCAAAAAGTATTATCACCGTCCCCATCTACATAACTTATGCCCGTCCCCGCCCATACAAGTCTTATCCCCAGTCGCGCCCTGACAAGTCTCACCACCGTCCTCACCTGCAGACAAGTCTTATTACCGTCCCCAACCAGATATGCCCGTCCCCGCCCATACAAGTCTTATCCCCAGTCCCCGCCCTGACGAGTCTTATCCCCGTCCCCGTCCAGACAAGTCTCACCACCGTGCTCAACTGCAGACAAGTCTTATTACCGTCCCCAACCAGATAACTTATGCCCGTCCCCGCCCATACAAGTCTTATCCCCAGTCCCCGCCCTGACGAGTCTTATCCCCGTCCCCGTCCAGACAAGTCTCACCACCGTCCTCACCTGCAGACAAGTCTTATTACCGTCCCCAACCAGATAACTTATCCCCAGTCCCCGCCCTGACGAGTCTTATCCTCGTCCTCACCCAGACAAGTCTCACCACCGTCCTCACCCACACAAGTCTCACCACCGTCCTCACCTGCAGACAAGTCTTATTGCCGTCCCCAACCAGATAACTTATGCCTGTCCCCGCCCATACAAGTCTTATCCCCAGTCCCCCCCAGAGAAGTTTTATCCCCGTCCCCGCCCAGACAACGATAAACGTCCAAAGTCCCTCGACGGGGCAATTGTCCCCGTCACCGCGCAGATCTACCTACATCAAGCCTACTTTTATGTCCGTGACGTCCGGGCATACAATAGCCTTATTCCAATTCCAATTTGTCACAGCACCACTACTACCAACGGTGAAAATATTCCCTTCCTCCACAGTATAGAAGTTATTGTCGTACCACTCTAAGTCCCTTGGTGGGTCATCCCTGGTCGTCTGTAACTGCTTCCCTGTGCCATCGTAGTTCATCTTGTACCAGCTTGCAGTTGCAGAGGTAGGCACTTCGACAGCAAAGTGGATTTTCTCTTCTGAAAAGGGGAATTTAAGAGGAAGAGGGTAAGATGTGTTAAGACGTGGGATGAGAAAGAAAGTTGGAGAGAGATAAGGGAAGTGAGAGGATAGGAGAGAAATTTGTATACAGCGGGGTAAACAGGTACATACAGAGAAATTAGAGGTGGCGTTCTCCTAATCGATACAATTTAAAATACAGTTTCGATACAGTGACCACCTCCTTATTATTTGGAAATTTACATCACATGTTTTCTTCTTCTTTTTCTGGTCTTTATTGATTGTTTATTCGTAGTAATTTGTTTTTGCTTATCGGATATTATATCTTTCTTCCGAAAAATATGAGAACAATTCAATTTACTTATTAATTTTTTCTGAATTCTGACATCTTCCATAGAATAAGAAGTAAAACATAAACTCGGGAGAAAAAGTTAAAATGAAAGTAAAAGTCATAACTCACGAGTACGATCAATGGCCAAGCCATGTACTGCATGAGACTCCGTAGACAGCAAGATATTGCTATATGTCGTCGTGAATTTACGAACCTCTACTCCTGTGACATAGATGACCGCACTGTTATTACAATTTAAACAATAACGATAATTTATTTTAGTAATTTTGATTGAGAATAAATAATTGTTAAAACTGCGTTTTGCCTAATGTAATTTCTTTCACGTTTATTCCGATACCTATAGCTACTATTCATACAACATGTCGCTTATATACACTAACTCATCCTCCTCCTCGTCTTCCTTCTCCTACTACGTACCACGTACTATTACTACTACTACTATTACTATTACTACTATTACTACTACTACTACTACTACTACTACTCTGGGTATTGGTGCTAATGCATTATTTTGTATACAAATTTCATTATTCCATTGTATTTTAAATTCTCCCCCTACATTACGTCCTTCTCTACTGCTAAGTTTTTTTCTTCTACAATACTTATTTTTCCAGGAACCTATAATATACTAGCACTGCTTTTTAATAGGTTCCTCACATTTTACTTAATCTATTATATGAATTAAGAATCATTGAGATGTGCTCATTTATACTACATGACTTGTATATTTTTTTTAATTTGATATGTATGTCTATATTTTTTGTAAAATGTGGAACAATGAAAACTTGAAACTTGAAACTTGAAACTACTACTACTACTACTACTACTACTACTACTACTACTACTAATGCATGTACTACTTCTACTACTACTACTACTACTACTACTACTACTACTACTTCTCCTCCTATAGGTCTTCTGCTGCTCAAATCTGATCAGCAATAACTATTGACATCAATCAAAGAAAAATCATATCATACCGAAGTTTGAACCATGCAATAAGATTGAGTGTAGATTAAATGTCGTTTTTTAAAGCATAACGTGTGACATTTCTTCAAACAATAGTAAAAATAACATTTTGAATTACATGTATGTTATTATTTGACCACGCCCGTAAAAAGTAAGGTATGTGACCCGCCCTCCACCCCAGATATACACAACGTGACAGGATAGGTCTTTTAATTTGTAATTTGCTCTACGGCACTGTTGCCCACACAGTAGGAATGCAATTGTTTACCTCTGTTACCGAAATGATTGTGACAATATGGTTTCTTTTAGATTAATTTAAATTTAAATCTGCTCAGAATTAAATTGATCAATTTAAATTGATTGATCGATAGATCTAAGACCTGAGAGGATATTATCTTTATTTATCAAGATTAAACCATATTGAAACAATCATTTTATGAAATGAGGTTATTAAATATTTCAAACTTTGAAATATAAACAGGGTATCACTTTTGAAACATAACTAAATAAGTTTTCTATGATTTTGGAGATCAAACATTAGTGTGACGCCCTTTGCACTTCCCAATTGAACATGTTCTAAGCTTACCCTGGTATGGTTGCAATAAACTCCACGTCGATAGGTATGGTGTCAACAAGGTTTTGTAAACCCGTCAAATCCAGGTTCATCATAACAATCCTAGAGTTAGCGGAGCATGCACAGTAGAGTTTTCGATCCGTCTCATCGATGTCAATTTTTCGAGACCCTTGATAAAAAGAGAGAAGGGGTGGGGGCTGTTAAGTAAAGTTCGCCGCAAACGACGTAAACAAGATATGTTGACATCCTTAAAGCACACTTTTATTTGTGTATGTCCTGCAGTGTGAATGCAGCATGCAAACAATATGAACAGCGCCGTAATTAGGACACGGGAGGGTGGACCCCCAGCGAAAAGGGTAAACAATAAAAATAGAGGAAGAAATCAGAAAGAGAAAAGGAGAGGGAAATGGAGAAAGAGATAAAAAGGCTACGCCACTGAGTGTGAATTAGGTGCCACCAGCTAAGCCTAATTAGATCTGAGCCGTTGACCATAATTGTTTTCATTTTTTACGGGGGGGGGGGGCACGTGTTCCTTTATGTGGTGCTTCTTTGACCTTGCCTTTTCAAATCTTCTCTTTTCTATCTTTTTTCTTTTTAATAAGAACGGATAAGCCTACAAATAATTGAAAATATATTAATAACAGCAAGAACAAAAACAAGAACAACAATAATAATAATGACAATATTTTTTTAAAAATAATAATAATAAAAACAAAAATAACACAAATGGATTGCCATTACCTTGGCAGTAATCGTTTATGTTCTTGCATCGCCGAGACGTCCCATCGAGTTTCGAACCGCAGACCTGCTTGACTCCGGAGGAGCCTGACAAGGGTTCGATGTCTACCCAAAACACCTCTCTGCTGACATCATCGTAAGCGACGGACTCCGGCTGGTAATCAATGGTGAGGGGAAGGGTGTCAAAGGAGACCGTGGGGAGGTTTGATATCTTGATCGTATGATCGCATTGATCAACGGCTAGCATCTTCAATGAAACTGATAAAGACATCAACAAAAAAGATAAACATTGTCAACTTTGATAAGAGCATTAATCCCGTGTTCTACTAAAACTTAAACCCGACGCTTGGATTCAAAATCGGGATTGAACAGAGGAAGTTAGTTAGAGGTACATATTTTCCGTTCTTAAACTAAGACCCAGGGTCGATATTACCTGAAATAGTAAAATAAAGGCCTTGTTGTTCAAACGACGTTCAATCCGTTATCTCCGATTGACCATTTTCTTTGCGAATTCAGGATTTACACAAATGATGATAATAGTTACACTTATTTTATGCAGAATATGCCCTTAGATGCTAATGCTAAAATCATTTAAGGCATTGCTTCCCAGGTAAACGTTTACTCAACCTGTGTAGAGAGTTGCAAAGATAGTCGACCCACGGATCATTTGATTCAAAGTCCGGTTTTGTATCCACTAGACCACCACATCTCTACCGAACGTAGGTAAAGTATATACATCAGAAATCATCCCCCCCTCCCCACTGGACACACATGTTCATGTCTAGACGTCAAAACACAATTTGAAAACTCTTTATTAACTTTCCTATTCACTCCTCTAAAGGCATTACTAGTAAAGAGAAAATGAAATATATCTCGGCAGAAACCTTAAAGCTTCACGGGTCACGGCGAAATCGTTTGCCGGTAGTACAATAAAAATATTGACAAAATAGTAAGTAGTAAAATCCAAGAATTCGACCAATATTCGGCTGTCTTTTAAAGAAAACAGAGTTGGTGGTAAAAGGACGAATCTGATGACGATCATCTTTGTTCATAATTTGTTTGGATTTTTCTATTTGAAAGGTTTTTTGAAAGACTTAAGATTTGATATAGGTATTGAGGTTGAGATTGACAATGACATTTGAAAGAGGTGCAGTGTTTGCTGATTATCTCGTACATTATGCAGCAGATGGAATATGGATTTAGGGAGGAGATTCGTCATACATAGACCAGTGAGGGGCATACTGGTTCCACGAACATGATCATTGATAAATGCAACTTAGCTTATTTCATTAGATTCACTGACCCTAAAGACATCACTTTAAGTATTAATGCCTTTTAAATTTGTTACTTATATGCACATTTATCGATAAAATATCAATTTTGTAATGTAACAATATCTATATTATACAAATTTAACTAATTTCCACTGCTTATGTTTCCCTAAACTTTTGGTATGTCATTTTGAGGATTATTTCAGTGGAATATATTGTTTTGCAAGATGTCTTGGGCAAATTGCTTTTTTGACTGGACTATTTGGACATCGCGATTTTTAATGACATTCATTCCCATATATCTATCTTCCATGATAAAAAAATTATCTAAAACTGTATTCGTTTTTCTTATACATCAGTTATTTCATGTAAACTCTTACGATTTGACGGAGGTGCAGCCGGAGGTGTTCTTGCTGTTGTTGTTGTTATGAATCCGGTTGAAGACGTCATTTTACCCACTTGATCGTTGACAGAGCCTGCGGTTGTGGTACTGGATGTTGTAGTAACCTCTGTGGTCGTAGGTTGGTCTGTGGTAGGCGCATTGGTAGTGGAAGGTTCGCTTGTTGTTGGCATCTTAGTAGTTGTAGGTTCATTTGTTGTAAGATCTGTAGTGGTAGGTTGAATTGTAGGCGTATTGGTAGTGAAAGGTTTGCTTGTTGTTGGAATCTTAGTGGTTGTAGGTTCATTTGTTGTAGGATTTGTAGTGGTAGGTTGAATTGTAGGCGTTTTGGTAGTGGAAGGTTCGCTTGTTGTTGGAATCTTAGTGGTTGTAGGTTCATTTGTTGTAGGATTTGTAGTGGTAGGTTGAATTGTAGGCGTTTTGGTAGTGAAAAGTTTGCTTGTTGTTGGAATCTTAGTGGTTGTAGGTTCATTTGTTGTAGGATTTGTAGTGGTAGGTTGAATTGTTGTTCCTGTGTCTGTGGTTGCAGCCCCGGTTCTTGTTTGCGTGTCATTAGTAATATCGTCAGTGGTTTGAATATATATGGTTATAGCTTTATCCGTTGTTTGAGTTTCTGTGGTGGTAGATTTGTTTGTTGTTAGAGTTACTGTTGGTGTAGATTCACTTGTTGTTGGATCATTTGCGGTTGTAGATACTGACGTTGTGAGAATATCCGTTACCATAGTTGTCGTAGGCATGCGTGTTGTTTCCACACGGGTAGACGATTTGTTTGGAGTCGTTGATTTCGATGTCAACGGACGTTCTGTTGTTGACAACGTTGTCGATGAAGACACCCCTGGCATCATAGTCACCATCGAAGAGGATATCGATGTTCTTGGCGGTGACGTAGTGATAGTAGTGTTGGTTCTTGGGATTGCAGGACCTCCTATAAATAAAGATGAATAATAGAAAATAGATATGAGTATTAAGCCCCCCCCCCCCCTCCCCCCCCCGGGGGGGGGGGGGGATCTAATACGGTACAAATCATTCTTAACAAAACTGGAAACTAGGGTACGCCGTTGTTCATAACACACACACACACACACACACACGCGCGCACACACGCACATGCACACTCACATGCCTGTGCACTTCATAATAACATACACTCACGTGCAAAAATACCCCCACACACATTATTATTTTCTTTATACGATCTTTAAAAAACTCAAAAGTGTTTTCCCCCCTCAGTAAACAACCACTGAGGGACTACTTCAGTTGATGAGACATAGTTTGAAGTCTCATTATTTTACTAAGTATCTCTTTGAAATTCAAATCTTCTTTTATTTTAGCATATACAGACAAATGGACAGCCAATTAAACTGGCTGAACTAGGTTACAAAACAAGGGTATTTGAGGTAAAAACAAACAAAGATTTGTGGATCCATCCATCCACAATTTTTTTCTTTCCTTTATTGACTTTAAGACCGCCGAGTTTCCCGAATTCGTTTAAAGTAATTGTAACCTATTAACATAATTTGTGTCTTTCCCAAAAAGAGAATTATTGTATGCATACCATATTTGTTAATTTAATATTTTGCCGATTTGAATTCCCTTGGAAGTATAGTCTTTCCTTTTTGCCAGCGCCTGTTGTAATATGTAATATGACTCGGTGAAATGATAGAGTCTGGCAGACGATGTAGTTACTGATTAGTAGCCATATTGTAAGACCATTTATTTATGTATCCTTCCGCATAACTCGGCGTGGTATTTACATATCATATCTCATGTTAATGTAGTTCCAAGTGGATATACAACAGCGCCAATGTTTTTATAGCTAACATAAACAAATATGGCGACAAAGGACCCCCCTTTGTATTTGTAATAATTGAATGAGCCAAACCAATAGTATAAACGACTTTAAATACATGGCCGATTTTTATCTAAATGTAAATTTCTTCTTATTTGGATATCTTTTTCTCCATAATGTCTTCTAAACGAAACTGTTCAAGAACGACTTCAAAGTTCTCATTAAACTTGTATTTTGAAACGTTTTAAATCTCCATCCATTATTTTATTGAAATCTCCTTCTAAATGAAAGAGATGTCCCGGAATACACAACTTTGAAACCTAGTTATCTAATTCTTCTAAAAATATAAGTTGCATCTTTTCTTTATCGCTTGTAGGAAAAATAAAAACAACCCAATTTCAACTTGGTCTGTTTAAATTCTACGTTGATGAAGATGTTTCGTCAATACATATCTATTACAAGAATATAATTTTTCAAATTTAGATTAGGAGAAATTAAAACCAAAACACCCTAAGATAATCGATGACACAAACATCATAAGAAATATCTCCTGGAAATTATACATAATTAAGTATAAAGCTTTATAATTTTCACCTTTTGATCGTAAGTGAAACGCACCCAAATAAAACAACAACATTTAGATAAAGAAGGATATAAGAAAAATAATACAAAGAGAAACATCAGAAAAAAGAGGAAGGAAAAGGGAGAAGACAAGCATTACTTACGCTTGATGCAGACATTCCTTCTCAAACTCTCATCGACAATACGATCCCTGTTACTTGAACACATCGTGGGTTTGCAGGCGTGTAAACGGCATTCTAAACAACAACAAAAAGTTTTTCACAAATTAAATTAAACAACATTTTATTCCATGTATGTAAACCATGTAAAATGAATCAACAACATGATATGATGAATATTTAAATCTGCCTTTTTGAAGTTTAATCATTAAAGATCGGGGCTAGAAATTGATTTGTTCCACATAATTGGTACAATAAAAAAGATGCACAATTCCGAGAGCAACAAAACAATATGAGTAGTTGAATAATATCAAGGATAATGTTTGGTATTAAAAGCAAATTGTGTTTCTCAATAGATGTATAGAAACAATAGACAGTGTTCAAACAATGTAAAACGTGAGGAGCCTATAAATAGAAAACAGCGTTATTAAGATCGTGCATATTAAATCATCACTACCATCGAAACACGATCATTTGGCATGTTTCCTTCTTTGTAAATAATCTGAGTAGACGCTTCCCATAATAATATCGATCAGCAATATGCCAATAGTAAAGTTTTGTTGCGTATTAAATTATCACTGCCATCGAAACACGAACATTTGTCATGTTTGATTCTTTGTAAAAAATCTGAGTAGACGTTTCCCATAATGATATCGATCAGCAATATGCCAATAGTAAAGTTTTGTTGCATATTAAATTATCACTGCCATCGAAACACGAACATTTGTCATGTTTGATTCTTTGTAAACAAATCTGAGTAGACGTTTCCCATAATGATATCGATCAGCAATATGCCAATAGTAAAGTTTTGTTGCATATTAAATTATCACTGCCATCGAAACACGAACATTTGGCATGTTTGCTTCTTTGAAAATAACCTGATCGACGCTTCCCATAACAATATCGATCAGCAATATGCCAATAGTAAAGTTTTGTTGCATATTAAATCATCACTGCCATCAAAATACGAACATTTGGCATGTTTGCTTCTTTGAAAATAACCTGATTGACGCTTCCCATAACAATATCGATCAGCAATATGCCAATAGTAAAGTTTTGTTACATATTAATTATCACTGCCATCAAAATACGAACAATTGGCATGTTTGCTTTTTACTTCTTTGTAAATAATCTGGGTAGACGCTTCCCATAATGATATCGATCAGCAATATGCCAATAGTAAAGTTTTGTTGCATATTAAATTATCACTGCCATCAAAATACGAACATTTAGCATGTTTGCTTCTTTGAAAATAACCTGATTGACGCATCCCATAACAGTATCGATCATCAATATGCCAACATTAAAGTTTTGTTGCATATTAAATCATCACTGCCATCAAAATACGAACAATTGGCATGTTTGCTTCTTTGAAAATGACCTGATTGACGCATCCCATAACAATATCGATCATCAATATGCCAATAGTAAAGTTTTGTTGCATATTAATTATCACTGCCATCAAAATACGAACATTTGGCATGTTTGCTTCTTTGAAAATAATCTGATTGACGCATCCCATAACAATATCGATCAGCAATATGCCAATAGTAAAGTTTTGTTGCATATTAATTATCACTGCCATCAAAATACGAACATTTGGCATGTTTGCTTCTTTGAAAATAACCTGATTGACGCTTCCCATAACAATATCGATCAGCAAAATGCAAATCGTTTTTGTTTTTTCTCCTGCAAAGTGGTTGTTGAAAAATTAATTTGATGTTCGCTTCTATTGAAGAAAATGGATTGGCGATTCTCCCGTATCGATGTATCCTCGTTGCACGGAAAACTATATTTTTATTTGTATAGCTGATTATACATCATTATCAAAGCCAGTCGGATGGCGATGCGACATGTAACACACAATATCAAAGCCAGTAATCTTTCAATAAAATCATCGCCATCTCCACTATATGTTGAAAGTGATAGTCATTACAACCCTCATTATCAAGTTTCAAATTTGGTTGTTATCATCCCTGTTTCCATAGGGATGGAGCAGAGAACATATACATTACAACGAACAAATAAGATTCTTTATAAAAAACTGCCTCACTTCTGATCACACAGAGTCATAGACTGATGTTTTCACTTGCGTTCACATGTATGGCAGAGCATTTGTTTGAAAGGGAGAGTTTACATTTGCCTTGAAAATTGAGACTTCAATGGCGCTTAATTGAATTATATTATAACCTGAGTAAATATGGGCACTGCCATAGTCACACTCGCGCTATGAGGCGTACACGCCAACGCACATCCACACACACCACAGTCACAGTCCCACACATAAGCTGAACATGAATTTTTTTCTTACTGGCGGTATTTTGTGAGGGGGGGGGGGGGGGCGGACACAACCATTCCCTGCCAACTATTTTGATTCTTATTAGCGTACCCAGAGTACACCTAAGAAAATTGTGCCCCCAACATGTTACTATTAGCATTATTATCATTATCATTATCATTCATTTTTGGGGGTAGTTATTATCATGAGTATCATTATTTTCATTATTAGTATAACTAGTATTATTATTGAGTTATCAATAACCGCCCCCTCTTTTTTTAAATGCACCCGGAAATCTAATATCTTTTTAAATTTATAAATTATATTTTTCAGAGAAGTTTTGTTTGAACTATCACCAAAATACTTTAACTCTTTTGTAATTTCGTGCCTGTCAGATTTTTGTTCTTTTTAGAATTCTCTCCTTCCCCTTTACACAATCCTGGATCCGCCCCTGCTTACATACTGATTTTTGTTGTTCAAATACCTGATAAAAAATGATCGGTACTCGTGTAGTTCTTGGAGGACATAGACCCCGTGCAACCGTCAAACGGTAAGACTGTATGCAAAGAAAACAAACGAACACATAAATGTGAATGTTTTCCGACCATAAATCAAACAATGACTTGTAAGTGATTCAATTGTGTTAATTTCGAATCTACCGACTGAATGAAATACTTCCAATTATATCCTTGTAAACTTTGTATTACTTCATCATTATTTCACATATCATTGAGGAAAATCGAAGGCAAAACGAAACGTAGAAAATCCTCTATAAGGTTGAAAGTCTTATTTGGGGCAAATATCCCTTTTTTAGAAAATTAATTTAAGAAATATGAAAAACTGCCTAAATTCACCTCATCGGGAAAATTATAATTAAATTGGTACTAAATAAAGGTTTTGTTTCGTTTAGCAAAAATTATTGTTCCCATTAATTTTTATTCATATTAAATATGAATTAAAAATTGTATCGCTTATCAGAATTTTCATCAATTATTGCCCCAATTGATTTTGTTCATACTGATTTTTTTTAAACGATAGTTCTTCATTATGAAAGCGAATAAAATCAAGATAACAATTTATCATTATTGCCATCATCCAATCGGTGATAATTTCATTCAGTACAAAAATATATTCTCTGATATGATTATTTGATGAATACAGAATAGGCAGCTTAAAATGGCCAATTATTCGTAGATCACTCTTAAAGTTACGTATAAAAAACTACTCACAAAATGTCAAGAGGAACAAACGGATGAAGAGCATGGTGATATCTTTTGGAGATATCTGAATAAAAAACAAAATAAGTTATCTGAAATGTAGTACTACAGTTTTTAATAGAATTTGATACCTGATTATACCAACAATAATATGAGTGTAGACGGGCTTTTAGGCTGACAGTGAACCTATAAATGTCTTATACGAGGAACATGGTAATTGGGGAATAATGCATTACAGCATGGACCTATTACGGATGGAAATTCAACGTGATTCTTTCTTTGATCCTATGATAGTCACCGTCTTCTGATTATGTGCATCTTAATGAGAACATTCAGCTGTTTTAACAATAACGACTGCGTAAGCATTTTCGGTCATTGACAAAGGAGCAGTTTCGTTCCCTTGGGTTTTGTTTGGATGGTGTGGTCTGTAAGAGTGTGTCTTTAATAAAAAAATTACCAATGGGGAGCAGCAAAGTTGAAAAGCAGACGATTTTGGTGATATGAAATGTATTATTACTGATTTGCAAACTTTCGCACACACCCATGACCTTATAAAACAATTAGAGGGCCATGATCTTTATAAGCTCTATGCGTTGTAATTCTGGAATATTATGAGGAAATCGGGGGAAAAGGGATTTGAATCACAAACAATCCAAACATAACCTACCTGGTAATATCAACATGTTTTTCCAAAATAGAAACAGTAGATGAAATCAAAAATTTCCAATTATTAACCAGAACTGCACATCGATTTCCCATGATTTAAGCGATTTATTATCTTCTGCGCAATTATATCAACATGTTTAAAATCACTATCTTGATTCTGTCCCGGCTTATTGGCGGTGGCCCTCATGAGATCAAAGTGAAAAAACATGTCCGGAATGTTATTGAGACGACATTGACGGAGACAATCACAATGAATTCGTTAAGAAAACGATGAATGTCCATTCGTATTAGGTCCATGATTACAGGGACTATATTGTATCAATCTGGCTCGAACCCGAGAGGCTAATGCTTTACCACGAAGCCGCCCTACATTACTTATTCAGTGTCGTATACCACACTATACTAAGTACATTATCTTCTGAAGTCATCATAAATACATCATTATAACGTCTTAAGCACGATTATAATTGACCATTTTTGTTCATTTGTAGGAACTGAATAAAGAGAGGGAGAAAGCATGCTTGCAATGCATGACGTCTAATCGTAAACGATATGGGTGGAGGTGACTATAGGGTTCTGATACTGCCACGTCGCAAACGAGGAGGCCAACATCTTTGAGCGAATGGAGAATGGAATCATCAACCAAATATTGCTATCAAAATTACAGTTAGACTATGCAGAATGCATCCAATATGAGCCTACCCTAATTCTGAACAAAGGGATACAAATCACATGATACATGTTTTCGAATACATTTGCTATTCCACATAACATGTATTTACAAATAGCCCCAGTCTTTCCCAGATGAATCAAGGAATTCATATCATATTCATCATTTTTACAGTCTCATTAGCGCCTTTGATTGGGCAACTAAATATGGATGCTCTTTAAAAGATTTCCGATTTGATTTTTATATATAGGCCTAGGTGTTATTCCAATTAATGAAGAAGAAGCAAAATAGCTTACAATTAATTCGAAACAGAGACAAAAGTCAAGCAGTTTATAAAGATAGAGTATACTCACCATTTTTGTCTTCATATTTAATGTTTCTCCAAATTATTTCACTTGTAGTCCACTTGCATCGAAAAACCAAGAACAAGGTGATCCAATATGTTTCAGCTTATACGACCTGAGCTGCCGAAGTGACTTTGTCATTTGAAATTCATGTTGCAATGAAACAGTGTCAAAGGAGAAGATCGGTCATGAGGCACATTAAAATACCTTTCTCTGATTGGTTATCGCTTTTGTTGTTGTCACTCCCCCAAAAAGATCGACTGGTAATCACTTTCGAAACCCTTGAAGCCGCATCTAAGCTATAACGCAATAGAGGCAAGCTGTTTTTTTGTTTAATAAAACAGTACCTGGTGAAAATCATAATGCATATCATTATAGGTACTCTCCTAATTAATTGGGGGCTCGGCTACATTAATAATGAAAACGAGGAAAAAAAATTGTGCCAGAGGTAAAATAACCTTGCCGAGACCGCTCATGTTTTATATGCCATATCATTACGCCTCTTGCATGTTTATTGATTACAACTATGAATAATTCAGCATGTCTTTTGAATCTCTGATGATTGATACTTCTTGAATGATGCTTACTTTTAGTACCACGGCCGAATCCACTCATTGTCAAGATGTTTGGGTGGGTAATCCTGGGAGTATTCATGCATTGTAATCGAGATTGATTAGCTTTCAACAATGTACAGATGATATACAGTGCGACCCAGAAAAAAACGAAACCGAGAATTATCAATGTTTTATCACGACTTAACCAGTGCACAATTATAATTAATAAATGACACATATTTGTAAAGCTTAGATCTTCTTCCTTAATTTGATGCAACCAAAAAAAAAATCATGTGGCAAACGGTATCTGAAGTTTAAAGAGAAAATGATGTTTCTAAAATTTCATTTTCTGCCGTTTCAAATGTCGCCTCAATCAGGAAGAATCAGCCAGGAATAACAAAGTTCTAACAACAAATAAAGAAGGCGAAAGACTTCATGCATGGCTGACCGTTAACGAACGGAGTTGAGTCTTTTGAAATGAAAGAGGAGGATCTGAGCTTTACAAATATGTGTCATATATTAATTATAAGTGTGATTAAGTTATGATAGAACATCGATAATTCTTGGTTTCGTTTTTTTTGGACGCACTGTATAATATAAGTAATAATAATTGGGTCTTATTTACCCAGGGTAGCCACATCAGTATTTATACTGCTATTCCTGTAATAGGTGCACTTTTATAATAAGGTACTTATTTACACCGAATGGAGAGTAGAAAATGTGGATTAATATCCTGCCAAAAGACATAAGTGTTAAGCTGGGATGGGATTCGAACCATCAACCATTGGATGGAGAGTCAAGCGAATGAACCACTATACCACAAACCTCCATCCACGTGCACTTATATGACTACGGCGTCTCCATGGAAATGGTCTTGACAAGGAGATATATAGCTCTAGTAGTCTAGTTGTCTTATCACTTGACAGCGGATGCGAAGGTCATGGGTTCGAACCCCGATAGGGCACTTATGTCCTTCAGGAAGGCATTTTCATCTGCTCTCTCCGAACAGATGGGTGCATGGTATATAGGGTGCGAAGTTAACTGTTATTATTATCAATATACCTAAAAGGTTATTACCGTAATTCAACTTTTACAGAAAACTGTTGAATAATGCTTATTTTAGTCAAGTTCTCAAGAACTTGCATGGATTTGGAAACAAAGGAAACAAAGGATTTTTTCCCGGTAATTTCAGGATGATAAGGAATGTCCAAAGTAACCTCTCTAGACTGAGGAATGACAAACTAAAAATGAATAAAAAAATATATCAATTACGCAACAAATTAAAATGAAATAATGAACAAACAGTGAGACAAAAATTACTATCATTGAAGTCTTTCAACTTTAAAACATCATTCAAACTCTCAGAGTCATTGCTTTGATTTGGGGCTGTCGTTTTATCAAGCAATCTGCTTACAATGACAGTGTCTCTACCGCAAATAATTGTATAATGTTTGAGGAAATTTAGTATTTATGACAGTTTATCATTTCGTTGTTGAAAATAACAATTGTTATACATGTATATATATTTGCTTATTTATGATTCATTGTCAGAAAAATAGTTATTGTACTATATATTATTATTATTATTATTATGTTATAAAAAAAAACTATGTACTTTTAATACATGAATGTAGAAGAAAATCATATCAAATTAAATCAAAATTAGCTACATATGAGATATTTTCTGAGATAGGCCAGGGAACAAAAGACATCAAATAATTATTACTCTCTCTCACTCTCTCTATCTCTCTAATTATAAACTTGTCGGGAAGGGGTATTTGCAAACACTATGCATTGACTCCATGGATGATTAGTTAAGCTGCATCAAAACCAACTTCATGATATATTTAACATGGTCACAAATAAATGAATAAGTAATAAGTAATACGATTAGAAACGTGGAGAAGATGGCAATGCAAAGGAAGTAGAAAGTACTAAGTGAAGGATGTACTTCCTCTTCCATTTCTAGTTAGTTCAAACCTACATACAGTTTTTCGTCCTCCATTTAGGCATGAGATTTTTGGATTTTTTAAAATCACCTTTTTAAATAACAATATTATACTATATTACTGTTTCGGTGTCAGCACCAATAAAGCCTTTGGCTTTCCTAGGTGTCTCCACAATCATATGACATTTTTGTTGTTGTTGTATTCTATTGTAAATGTTTCTCTTTATTTTTGTACGCTATGTTTTGTATTGTATATGTTTGTAATAATGTTTTTATGATGAATGAAATAAAGATCAATTCAATTCAATTAAAAAATTCTTCGTAATAGGCATACCACAATAAATTCGTGAGATAAAAGATCGAAAGCAATATTTACTATTTTGTTGGTACATATGTATTGCATAGATGCTGTCTGCATGTTCTCTTTAAACATAGATTAAATGTGAGCATCCAATTTGATTTTAATATTAAAGTACTTTGTTTTGCCAAACTAAACAGGTATAGTCGAGTGAGAGAGAGAGAGAGAGAGAGAGAGGGAGGGAGAGAGAGAGAGAGAGAGGGAGGGAGAGAGAGAGAGAGAGAGAGAGGGAGGGAGAGAGAGAGAGAGAGAGAACGAGAATTTATTTAGACAAAGAACGCATTGATCGTAATATTTAAGAGTGGATATCCTTGGAGATGAATGAAATAAAATAGACAACGAAGGCTAAAGATAATAGCGGAGACGAATAGAAACATATAGACTAGAATAAGAAAGAGAATATCACTTAAAAGGTAAAGTGTACGTGAACAAGATTATTCCACACCGTCAAATCTTGTTCTAATCATGTAGATAGATAACTAATTTGCTAGCTAAACAGGGAAACGATATAGAAAAGCCGACAAAGAGTTGAAAACAATAGTGGAAAGGCCCTCCAAAAATATGGAGGAAAAAAAGGGATATATGTTAAGGAGAGATGGTATGAAGAAAGAAAGAAGGGACCAGAGGGGAGAGGGGAGACACGGATAGGCAGTGAGGGAGGATAAGAAAGAAAATGAATGAGAAAGAAAGAGAGAGAATGAGAGAGAGAGAGAGAAAAAACATGAGGAGGGGTTGGGAAGGAGGAGACAACTTTATATCGTCAATATAACATTTCGCTTCTATGAAGAGAATACGAAAGAAAAGAGAACGATTGAAAACGGCCTCTGACCTGCGAGGCAATTAATGGAAACAAACGGAAATGGAAAGCAAGCAATTTCCATTTCTAGCATTGTGCTGTAAGGAAGAAATATATGAACAAATCGTGCAAACAAATAATTGAGTATATCTGTTTTATTATCATATCATAATGACATGGATTTATACCCAAGAAAACACGGAAAGTCATAATCATAATTTTAAGACTATGTTTTGCATGATGTTGAATAGTTGTAATCATGTGATGGTTAATGCATCCATATCTAATTCCGTCTAACCTATTAAAAAACAATTTTTTTTACTGAATATAAATAAGCAATCGAATTCTAATATATATACATATTTGAGAAAGAGTACATTTTAGCGAGTATCCTATTGGCTAAAAAGGCGTCACGTGACACGCAACATTATGGTATACATGCAGGTATATTTGTACAATAAAGCTTTAGTGATATAAGTTTTGAAATGAAATATATTAAACATATTACGTTTGTCGCCCGCCAAAGGTGGATAATGTAGTCTATACATTGAAAACAAGGTGAATTAGATGTCAGTCTTGTCCATTGCCATTAACATCACGATCGCAAAGACACTTGAAAAATTAACCTAAGTAATTTCAATAACCTTGCCAATCAGCTTTTGATATGTACGAACAAAACAATAATGTATTATTAAATCCGAACATTATTTAAATGGGAGAACAATAGGGTATCGAAATTGCACCTGAGCTGAGTTTTCAACGTATTCTATGATCGTGTTAAACTTGAATATCATTTAATGTAATTCGCCGGGATATAATTTGTATTAAAAAATGATTAAGCACGTTAGCTTCTAGAACAAATGAATTGTAAATGAGTCAAAATTCTGTACATAAATATTACAATAATCACACATAAAAAGTTTGTATACATTATATAGCGTTTTTTGACACTAAAGAAATTTCAAATTGAAATGATATAAGAAATGATATTTACCATTACAATGATAATATATAGTAATTATTTGTAATTTCTTTATTTAACAAAGAATTTGTAACTCTACCAAGACCCAATCTCACTGGAATTTTTTCAAATATTTTTCTTTTGCCGTAAGGGAACTATTTTAGCTCTTGTCTATCCCGGCCCGGGCCAGAGAATTTTGAATTTCCTAGTGCTTTAAAGGTATTTGACTTTGTCCTTTGTTTCTGACTTAGTCCTCCAATCGGTTGACCTGGCAACAAATCGGTTTGCAACATCATGCACAAACTTTCCCACTGAAGATATAATTGCATCTTCCCCTTACTGCATTCTTATCCGTAACTCCTTGAGATAAGCAGTTTAAAGTCAGTCGCCCTGAAGTCAGAACTAGACTGAAGTTGATCTCCTAGACAATAACATCTTAAATATTAGACATCTATTACCATTGAAACATATCTTATATCACTATTTGACAGACTGTATTGTAGAGATTATCGCATTTCTTGGCTTGCCATTTGTTAATGTAGGGTACAACGACGACGCATCCATTCATATCTCTTCCATTCGGTTGTCCTAGATCCCAATCTGTTTGGAAAATCATGAACACGAACACAACTGAAAGTATTATGGGCACAATTTCCTTAGGTGTACCTTGAGTATGCTAATAGGATTTTAAAGCGTTGACAAGGGATGGTTGTGACGCCCCTCCCAGCAATACATCAAATTAATAAAATGCCTAACCTATGTTCATTTAAAATTGACTGATTAAAAGAATAAAATGGCATTCAGCGTTTCAAGGAGACGCCCTTATGGGAAATCCCTCAATTCAAAATTTGTCATATTCTTATTTCGCATTTAATGTGTGGGTTTTGTCTAAACGACAGTAACTGTATATAAGGGAATGTGTACACCATACATATCTGATGTAAAGAAATACATTCATTTTAGCGTAGGCCCACGAGATCAGAAATTTTTGTGAACCTTCAGTCTACAGCTAGTCTCGTGAACCTTTGATCTTGTCATTAGATTAAACTCATATCTGAAAAACCAAGGAGACCTCAACTTGTCTCCGACCTTTTGTCCCTTGGACCTATCGATTAGTCCTTAAAAGGTCAACAAGACTTGGGTATTTCTCAAATTTTCGATTTGTGGGATGAAACAACCCGATCAGGACAAATGTTGTTTTTCATAGGGGTATCGTCTTCGGACTTGTAGGCCTTCAGTCTCATGAACATTTGTGCCAATGTTGTGATTGATGAAGACATCGAGGCCGGTAAGATAAATTTCTATACCTTTCCCGTGCCATTCTTCTCAATTATTAATAATATTCTACAAGATACATTGGTATATACAACAATTTCTTCATGCGGTTGTGTACTAAGCGCGAGTCAGTGACCTGTGGTGCGATCAGAACAGAGTCGACGCCGCTTAAAGATCAATCTAAGGAGAGTTTAGCCTTAGCTTTTCTACTTACTTGTTACATTTGTAAGGGTACCTTCTGCGTCTGAAAAACACTCAAACTTCCCATCGGTCTGACGATCGATACAGTTGATCCAGATGAACAGGGTGAATGAATTCCCCAACAAATATTTAACCTCGATAATCTCGGCAGCGGAGTCAACGAAGAGCACTGACGAGTTACCCGTGACGGTGGCATTCACCGTCGCAGGGCTAAGGCTGCTGCAGTAGTTTACGGCATCGTCAAAGATTTGTTTATCGGGGTACAAGTGGTAGCACTTGGTTTGAGAGCATTTCCATTCTGAAATTTAAAAATATTTGAAACGTTAGATATGATAGTATTCTGCTGGCACAGACCCCATTTGACACTTCAACAGAATTTCATACATCATTGAGCCTAGCTAAACTTTGTCGGTCTATGTCTGTATCAAAGAACGTAAGTAAGAGATATAAGTAGTGCAGTAGATCATGTATCCTACGTAGCCTTACAGGTCAGACACTCTGTTATTTTAACTGTTAATGATTTGTCGAATACTTTTCAACCTGTTCTTTCTTAAAATTAAGATGCAGTAATAACATTTATAATAACAATAATAATATTAATATAGATTTTGTGTTGCGCTTATACTAATACGTGACACTAAGTGAAAATCATAAGGCAAATCTTCGCATGATCTTCCGTTTCCGTTCCACGAAAGGTCGTGTAACGCGACTACCCGTCCGGACACGATGACGCGATGATCCGAAATAAGCCTAAATAGAGGATTATTGCAGTAGAATGTATTCTTTTGCAATCTGCATTGGGCAAATTGCTATTTCGACTGGACTATTTGGACATCGCGGTTTTCAATAACATTCATTTTGATATATGTATTGTCCACTAAAAAAAAAATCACCTAAACCTGTATTCGTTGTTCTTGAATTTCTTTTATGTTAACTCTTACCAATTGACGGAGGTGTAGCTGTTGGAGATCTTTCTGTTGTTGTTGTTGTTCTGAATTCGGTTGTAGATGCAGTCATTATACCAAATGGATCGTTAACAGAGCCAATGGTTGTGGTACCGGATGTTGTAGTAACCTCTGTGGTCGTAGGTTGGTCTGTGGTAGGCGTATTGGTAGTGAAAGGTTCGCTTGTTGTTGGCATCTTAGTGGTTGTAGGTTCATTTGTTGTAAGATCTGTAGTGGTAGGTTGAATTGTAGGCGTATTGGTAGTGAAAGGTTTGCTTGTTGTTGGCATCTTAGTAGTTGTAGGTTCATTTGTTGTAGGATTTGTAGTGGTAGGTTGAATTGTAGGCGTATTGGTAGTGATAAGTTTGCTTGTTGTTGACATTTTAGTGGTTGTAGGTTCATTTGTTGGAGCAATTGTAGTGGTAGGTCGAATTGTTGTTCCTGTATATGTGGTTGTAGATACGGTGGTTGTTTGCATGTCATTAGTAATATGGCCAGTTGTTTGCATATATGTGGTTGTAGACTCGTTTGTCGTTAGAGTTTCTTCGGTTGTAGATTCGCTTGTCGTTGGAGATTCTGTGGTTGTAGTTTTCCTCGTAGTTGGATCGTTTGTGGTTGTAGATGATAACGTTGTAGGAATATCCGTTGCTATATTCGTTGTAGGCATGCGTGTTGGTTCTAAGCGGGTAGACAATTTCTTTGACGTTGTATAATCAGAGTTCGCTGGACGTTCAGTTGTTGAAAACGTTGTCGATGAAGACACCACTGACATTGTAGTCGCCATCGGAGAGGATGTCGATCTTCTTAGCGTTGACGTAGTGGTAGTAGTTTCAGTTCTATGGATTGCCGAACCTCCTAGCGATTAAGATAAATAATAGAATATAGATATGCGTTTTAAGTTTATTTAATTTCGTATTATCTTATTTTTCCATTTTTTTTCATGGTTCGCTTTCGGTTATGCTCTATCCTCTTAAAAAGAAAAAAACAGACAGGGTAGGGTACGCCGTATTTCATAACATACACACACAGACACACGCATGTGCATAGAGAGAGAGAGAGAGAGAGAGAGGGGGGGGGGGGAGAGAAGCCTGTTTTGCTTGGGGTAGTGTTAAAAAGTACAATTGAACATTTTCAGGCTTTGAAATGACACCCCTTGAGCGTTTAGGAAACGCACCCAAATAAAAACAAAATGATGTAGATAATGAAGGATATAAAAATATACGAAGAGATACAAAAAAGGAGAAGTTAGGGAGATTAGAAGCAATACTTACGCCTGGTGCAGACATTCCTTTTTAATTTCTCATCGACAATGCGATCCCCGATGCTTGGGCACATCGTGGGTTTGCAGGTTTGTAAAAGGCATTCTAAAAGAAAAATATAACTGCACCAATTTAGTCTTACACACCCACTCGCAGTCACGCACATCAGCTGAACATACATTTACATACTGGCGGGGTTTAGTGGGGGAGGGTGGGGTGACACAACCATCCCCTGTCAACTCTTTGAAATCCTATTTGCATAAGCAAAGTACACCTCAGAAAATTGTGGCCATAAATGATTTTTTTTATTAATGTCATTATTATTATCATTATTATTGTTATTATTATTATTATTATCATCAATATAATTTATATTTTTATTGTTATAATTTTAAATTCCCCCTCCTTTTGAAAATGCACCCGAAAATCTGATACATTTTTCAATTTATACATTTTTCCCAATAGAATTTCTGTGTCAACTATCACCGAAATATTTTAATCCCTTTGTAAATCTTTGTGTTCGTCAGATGTGTTCTTTTTAGACGTCTCTCCCTCCCCTTTTCACACAATCCTGGATCCGCTCCTGTTCACATACTGATCTGTTGTTCAAATACCTGATAAGAAATGATTGGTTCCTGTGTGGTTCTTGTAAGACATAGACCCAGTACCGCCAAATGGTAAGACTGTACGCAAAGAAAAACAAAACAAATAAACAACCCAAAACGAACAGAAATGTAAAAGGTTTTCGATAATTAATCAAACAATGAGTTTAAATAATTTCATTTAGGTCATTTAGGATCTACCGACGGAATGAACTGGTTAAGTTGATAAACTTGTAATTGTTCTATCATGTCATCATTATTGTCATATATCATTGAGGAACATTAAATGCATAGCAAAACAAAGAAAATGTACTTCAAGGGCTTAATTAAATACACTATATATGGGGGCATGTATCCACTTTTCACACAATAAATTTATGATTTTTTTTTTCTTCAAAAAATCACATCAACGGGGAAAATCATAATTTCATTGAAGTCGTTTCTCCATTAAACTGGGATCGAATTCAGGTTTTGTTTTGGTTAGCGAGAATTATTGTTTTTGCTATTATGTGTCAAAGTATCGTTGTCAATTCCATCAATAATTGCTTTAATTGGTTTTGTCGATACTATTTTTGTCCTTTTTATACTACAGTTCTTCACTATGAAAGTTAACAAAATTACATCAACATAAATAATTTATTATCGTTGTTATTATCTAATCGATGATAATTTCATTACTAAGGAAATTTATTTTGTAAGTGATTATTTGGCATATTGAAATGGCCAGATATTTCTAGCTTAATACCGCTTGAATTTACGCTCGTGGAATTAGTACTTACAAAATGTCAAGAGAAACAAACGGATGGAGAGCATGATGACATCTTTTGGAGATATCTGAATAAAAACACGAAAACACTGATCAGAAATGTAGTAATGTAGCTTTCAATTGAATTCAATTCAAACCTGATAATACTTAACAATAATATGATTGTAGTTAAGCTTTCAGGCGGCCAGTGAACCTGTATATGTCTTATACAAAGGGTCACGGTGATTGGGGAGTGTCTTATGGGGTGACTAGTGTATCAACTTGTCTCGAACCCAGGAACTCCTAAATACGAGGCCCATACTTAACCACGAAGCCGCCCTGTATTAATTATTCATTGACGTACAATAAAATGTAAAAAAAGTGCAATATCTTCTGAAGTCATCCTAAATTCCTCATAATATCCGCTTAAGCACGATTATGAATTGACCGTTGTTGTTCAATTGTAGGAACTGAATCAAGAGAGGATGGAGACAGTATTAAAATACATGAGGTAACCGAAAACGGTAGGGTTCTGATACTGCCTTGTCGCAAACGGGTAGGCAAAAGGAGTATGGAATCATCACCCAAATATTTCTGTCAAAGTACAATTAGCGTATGCAGAATGTAATATAATATAAGTCTACTCGAATTATTTCTGAACAGAGGGGAAAACAAATTACACGATATAGGTTTAAAATACATTACTTATTCCACAATACTTAAACTAATCACTAGTCCTGTCTTTCCTAGATGAATTATGGGCGGCATTATCATTAGTTTTTCAGTCTTATCAGCGCCTTTGGTTAGGCAACTAAATACAGGTGCTCTCTGAATGATTTCAAGATTGGATTTGAGAATTAGGCCTAGGTGTAAATTGACACTATTAAAGAAGAATCAATATACTCAATTGGAAATGAAGACTAACAGTCAAGCATTTTATAAAGATAGTATAAAAGAGTATACTCACCATTATTGTCGTCATGGTTAAAGTTTCTCCACGCGCGATCCACTTACATCGACAAAACTAAGAACAGGCTTTTTCTCTGATTGATTGTCGCTTTTCTGTAACTCCGAAATAAGGTCGAATTATAATCACAATCTGAAACCTTTTAGCCGCATCTCAGCTATCTCTCAATAAAGGTAAACTGTTTTCTTGCTTACAAAAACAGTACCTCATTAATCAGGGGCTCTTCTACAAGAGATGGAATGGGAGGGGGGGGGCAGTATTGCCGGATATAGTCTTTTAATATTAAAATAACGGGAAAGAAAAAAAAAGTGCCATAGGTAAAATAACCGTCCAGACTGATTTATTTTGTTTCTAAGGATATATTGATCAAATATCTTACGGTAGAAAGCCTTAGAGATGACCGAAATAAAGGACACTTTTAAACAGGCTTAGGATAATAGCAGAGACGAATATAGACACATATCATACACAATACAAAAGGAAAAGAAAAAGTCTTTAGAAAGCAAAAGAGTTCGTGAATCAGATTATTCCACTCCATCAAAACGTATTTATGTCGAGAGTGTTTAAAACAGGGAAATGGTATGCAGTAGGCCATAAAGAGGTTAAAAGTAATCACGAAAAGAGCACTAAACGTCAAAAGGCCTTTCAAAGATATGAGAAAAGAAAGCATATGAAAGAGAGACGGTGTTGAAAAAGGGGGAAAGGGCTAGAGGGGAGACACTGAGAAAGGTAGTGAGGACGGGGGGGGGGGAGAAATAAATGAAGAGAACACGAGAGAAAAAAGGACGATTGAAAAGGACTTCTGACCTGCGAAGCCAATTAATGGAAACAACGGAAATGGAGAGAAACCAATTTAAATTTCTAGTATTGCGCTGTAAGGACGAAATATATGAACAACTCGAGCAAACAAATAATCGTGGATATCTATTTTATTATAATGTCACGATGACATGGATTTATGCCCAAGAAAACACAGAAAATTGAAATCATAATTTAAGACTATGTCTTGGATGATGTTTAATCATAGTTGGAATCATCTAATGCTTAAACCTTCCACATCCAATTCCGTCTAACCTATTAACAAAAAATATAATTTCACTTAACATAAATAAGCAATTAAATTTTGATATACAAGTGTAATACATATTTAAAATAGGATTAATATAGCGAGTATCCTATTGGCTGAAATGTTGTCACGTGACACTCAACATTTTGGTATACATGTATGTATATTTGTACATTATAGTTTTAGTGATATCAGTCTTGAAATTGAAAATGAAAAAATATTCACTAAAGTGTGTCGCCCGCCAAAGGTGGGTGATGTAGTCTATACATTGAAAACAAGGTGAAAAACCGATCGCAAAGACATCGACAAATTTGCCTAAGAAATTGCAAAGGCCTTGTCAATAATATATTGATATGTGTTTACATACCAATAATGTATTTGGTAATCCAAACATTATTTTAATGCAAGGAGCAATATCAAGGAGCTTTTATCAATTGTTTCCAAGACTTTCGAAAAACTTGTTCATAAAAGACTTATTCCATATATTGATCAAAATCAGATTTTATACAAAAGACAGTTTGGATTCAGAAAAGGTTATTCGACATATATGGCTCTTGTAGAATTAACTAACAAAATATCTCAAGTATTCGAGGAAAAAAAAATTCTTATTGGTATATATGTAGATTTATCGAAAGCATTCGACAGCATTAATCACGAAATACTTTTAAACAAAATGGAACGCTACGGTATAGGAGGTACACCCCTAAAATGGTTTCGGAGTTATCTCAGTGATCGTAAACAATATACATTTATAGACAACCACAAATCTGATTTATGTAATATATCTGTTGGTGTGCCCCAGGGATCCGTTTTGGGGCCCCTATTATTTCTATTGTTCATAAATGATCTTCAATTTATTAGTGATGTATTATACTCAATTATCTTTGCCGATGACACAAGTCTCTTTATTTCAGGTAATGATGTAGCAGAAGTTAATAATGTATTGAACGTAGAAATGAAAAATGTTACTGAGTGGTTCTCTGCTAATCAATTGGCTGTGAATATTGATAAAACTTGTTACATGATATTTAAACCTAAGAATAAGTTCATTAATAATGACTTAATACAAATATTTATTGGAGCTTGCTTAATACAACAAGTTAAACAAACAACATTTTTAGGAGTTACAATTGATGATTAAATAACATGGAAATTACATATTGATGAGCTTTGTTCAAAAATTTCTCAAGCCGTAGGGGGAATGAATAGATTAAAAACTGTTGTTCCAATGAGGATTCTTTTAACCTTGTATTACACAATGAATTTACCTTATTTATCATATTGCAATATTGTCTTGGGGAACAGTGCAATGTATCTTAGAAATAGAATTGGAGTACTCTAGAAGCGTGCAATACGAGTTATTTGCAATTCACAGCCTCTTGCCCACACAACCCCTTTATTTCAACAGTTGAGTATTTTAAAGGTGGATCAAGTTGCAATTTTTATGTACTCCTATTTTAGGAAAATTTTTACCAGATAGTTTTAATAATTACTTCACTTCAAATTGTACAATTCATAGCCATAGTACCAGAAATTCAAATCACTTAAGATTGCCGTTATATAAATATAGTTTCTCTCAAACAACAATTTCTTATACTGGTGTAAAAAAGAACAGTCCGACACTTTCTAATTTTAAACGTAAATTTGAACTGTATATTTTACATAAAAACAGTTCATACATTTATAGTGGTACAATATATTTTTTTTGTTTGCCTGTTTAATTTGCCAACTTAATTTTGTTTTATCATGTACTGTAGGTCGCTATTGTTTGTGGGTTTTTGGTTTGTTTTTGTTTTTGGTTTGTTTCTATATATAAAATATCCAAAATATCTATTATTGTTCTGGGGAGTAGCCTCGACAGGCCCCTGGCCTTTGTTGGTCCCCCCCACATGTTTTTTTAATTGTTTATATCTACATATATTTAGTTGTTCTTTGTTTATGGAATTTAGATTTTGTTCGCTATTTGTTTCTCTTAATATTATTGTTTGTTAATTGTGTATTTTTGTATATGTCTGAACATGTATGTATACTTATTTTTTTTGAACCACATGTGGAAATAAAACTTGAACTTGAACTTGAACTTGAATAAGGTATTGAAATTGCACAAGAGTTGAATTTTCAACATATTTCATAATCGTGTTATACTTGAATATGTACATATATATAACAATTATCACACATAATAAGCTTGAATATATCATATTGCATTTTTTTACGCGAAGGAAATTTCGAATTGAAATGAAGAAATGCAATCTATCATTACATTGATAATAATTATTTTAAAAATAGTTTATTTAACGAAGCAATCCTTAAAGGTAAAACAAAGTTTTGGGAAATTTTGAAAATCGGGTGGATAGTGATTCTTTAGAATTTTGATATATTTGGATGCCCCTGTAGATGAATTATAAGCACTAGAAAATTTAGCCCCTAAAACAATTCTGTTTTCGAGAAACTTGAATATAAAAATTTCAAATAGCGCCTACGGACGTACAATGGTAGCTGTGACCATGAAGTTATCAGAATATGTAATTGAGATATATAATTTCCAAACGGGAATAGCTAATCGGTCGATTTTAGTCAAGAAACATTGTTGTATAGCTTAATTAATATCTTGACCTTGAGAGGGAACTATACAACATAAAGAGTTTATTATTTACAATTTCACAACTTTAAACTCGATATCAACCGCGAAGATCATTGGATATTAAAGGATCGCATATGCTTTCAATATGTTCATTTGAACCAAATTCATGACCTCATACCAAAACTTTGTATTACCTTTCACCTAGCAAGCCCAAATCTCACTGGAATATTGTATAGACATTCAATTCACAAGAAGAATGTCACCCTGCAACAAATGTATCCCTTAAAGGTACATTAAGTACCATTTGCAGGCCAACCAAATGAAAAGGTTAAATTCCAAGGTCATTTGAAAGATAATACTACTAAAGAATTTCCCTTAAAAAAGGGGGGCTTTAACATGTCTTTAAGTGGGAAAATAACGACTATTAGTTGTCGAATCGACTTCAGTGCTACCAAGTCAGTAAGCAATAGTCTGATTTTCAGACCAATTATACCGAATGGTCGTACATTTTGTGCTGCGCAAAGATTCAATCAGTTTAATTTTTGGCCATTACAAGAAGTGGATTTTTGATGTAGACAATTGCTCATGTACCCTTTACAGCTCATGTTATGTATGTTATTACCAAAGAAGAAAAAAGCCAGTCAGTCACTCAATAGTGTCTGATAGTGAAGTCTCGCAAGTAAACGGGTTTCCTTGCATAATTTGAATATTAGGACACTACTAACGTTTAAATTCACAGATAGGACATACATGACATATTCATAATTCCTGCAAAGCTCTACAGAATTTGATGTTGGATACAAAAGGGACATAGTATCTTTAAAAGGGACAAGGAGAACAAGTGACAACTTCTTTTCTTTCTGTTTTTGCTTGTGAGAGCAATCAAGCAGAGCCAAAGGCCCCGGGCCCTTTTATTGTTAATCTCTTAAGATTGGCTTTATTATATAATATTGTTGGGTTAAGGGTTTGAGCTTTGGTGCTACAACAAAACGAAAATGATCCCAGATAAGGGCAAAGTCGCTAGAGTATGTTTCGTATAATCGCTATAAATTGGCACTAGTCTTGTAGAGCATGTTTAACTGGTTGAACCTCATGATTTTCCCCTATTTGTTGTTGCTGTAAGGGATTTTTTCCTTCAAGTTCTTGTATCCCCGGGCCAGAGAATCCTCAATTTGCCACCGATTGTGGTTTGGTTTTTAATTTCTCCTTTGTTATTTAATTAGTCCCCCCAAACGGTTGACCTGTCAACCAATCTGTTTGCAAAGTCATGCACAAACACTTCGACTGATTCAAGAGATAATTGCACATTTCGCCTTTGCTGCATTGTCAATTCCTTGAGAAGAGAAGCTAACACAAATCAGTTACCCTGAAGTCAGAACTAGACTGATGTTCATCTCCTTGACCATGATATCTGAAATATTTACACATCTGTTACCATGAAAAGTATCTTAGATCACTATTTGACAGACGGTAGTGTAGAAACTATCGCATGTCTTGTCTTGCCATTTGTTATCGTCGGTGTCCACAATGACGCATTGCTGCGATGATCCTCCATTCGGTTGGCCTGATAGCCAATCTGTTTGAAAAATCATGAACACGCACACGAATGATAAAAATGGGTCATTCGTTTCACTCCACAGCAAATATATTAATGGCTAGTTTGGCTACCCAATGTTCAAATAGAACTGACTGATTAAAATGATAAAATAGCCTTCAGCATTTCAATGAGACGCCGTTATGAAAACCCCTCCATTGAAAACATGCCAAGTTCTTTTCGCATTTTGGAATAACGTCGATTTCGTGAAGACCAATAATTAGAAACCGTTGGAGTATGTAATTTCATGGGGAAATAGCATTTTCCAGATAATAAAGTGTTTTCCTTCCTCGCACGCTCTGCCCGCAACCTTTAGACACATGGTGATTTCTGACAGCGAATTATAACTTCACATTTGAGCAAATGACCGAATAATTATCCCTTTATTTGACAGCGTGGTGCCCGAATTTATATCGAAATTACATTTTGACCGTCTCGTATCGTCTTCGGTCTTGTGAGCCTTCGGTCTCGTGGACATTTGACTATTGTGGTAATGGCCGACGAGATAAAGATACCCTTGTTCTATACCTTTTCCGTGCCATTTGTTTTTCAATAAATCACTATTTTTTTTTTACAAGATACATTGGTATACAAAGAATTTCTTCATGCGGTTGTATATTTTGCACGACCGAGTGTGAGTTCACTGACTCATGTCAGTGACCTACGGTGCGATCGCCACAGGGTCACGCATTTCTACTTACTTGTTACATTTGTTAGGGTACCTTCTGCGTCCAAAAAACACTGAAAGTCCCCATCGGTCTGACGATCGTTGCAGTTGACCCATACATCCTCGCTGGATGTAATCCCCAACGTAGTTTCGACCTCGGTAATCTCGGCATCGGAGCCAACGAAGAGCACTGACGAGTTACCCGTGATGGTGGCATTCACCGTCGCAGGGCTAAGGCTGCTGCAGTAACTTACGGCATCGTCAAAGATTTGTTCCCAGAGGTACAAGTGGAAGCACTTGGTTTGCGAGCATTTCCATTCTGAGGTGAAATTGACAAATATTTTAAAACGGTAAATATCACAGTAGTCTGTAGGCACAAACTTCTTTTGACACTTCAACAGAATTTCATACAGTCTTGAGCCTAGCTTAAGTCTGTCGGACAATGTCTGTATTAAGCAGGTAATACACAATTTTGGCAAATTTTGAAAATTGGGTGGATTGTGATTCTTTACAATTTTGATATATTTGGATGCCCCTGTAGATGTATTATAAACACTAGAAAGTTTAGCCCCTAAAACACTTCTGCTTTCGAGAAAAATTGAATATAAAAATTTACCGGTGCTTCCGTAGGCGCTATTTGAAATCTATCAAAATTTACCCACCCCCTTGGGGAGTGCGCTCGCTTGCTCACTACCGCCCCCTAAAATAAGATCCTAGCTACGCGCCTGCATTTAAATATATAGCTATGAAGCCTATGATGGTGACTAAGTTGACGAAATAATTCGTATATTTATGTCGTCGAGGAAAAGGACCGTTTGCGCATTCGCAAGTACTATACCGTGTGAGTCAAAAAAAAGTTTACACCTAGGAAATTGCTAATTATTTTAAAATTCATATATGAACAGTAAATTATTATACATCTAATGAAAGAGTGTTTTATCCCAAATCATTTGGTATCAATTTTGTGTTGTATGTGTTCACGCTTGAATGAACACGAGGCATTGTTTGCGAGAGTGCAAAAATCGACTTGCGCCAAAGCGATGCGTACAGTATGTATTATGTTGGGATTAATGGAGTGAGAGAATGAATTAAATGTATCAAATGAAATGCATTGCATATGCTTTTTGCAAAGGGCAAAGTCACACCACCCACACACACGCGCACAAATGTACGTTGATATTTGATATTCGATATTTGATATGTGTGGCATGATTCATTTTGTTATGCCTACTTCACACCGACGCCGAATGTCGCGCTTTAAATCGGCGATCAATTCGGCGTCATTTTTTCAAAAAATCTCACGATCTCCTGAGATATGTTATGCTAAGTTCACACCGACGCCGAATTGATGGCGCATTAAATCGGCGAGCAAAGCGGCGGCAAAGCGTAACAAAGCTTAATTAAAGCGTAAAGACCGTAATAGAGCGTGAGAAAGCTTTGAGCAATTCGGGACATTCGGCAAGAGCGCCAAAAATTTAAACTCTGTTAAGCTTTCCTACGCTTTGAGCAAAACTTTGATAAGCTTTGTGACGCTTTGATAAGCTTTAATACGCTCTCCCCGCTTTACGCAATTCGTGACAGATCGCCTCAAATTTTTAAACAGTTTAAACAAATTTGGCGCTCTTGCCGAATGTCCCGAATTGCTCAAAGCTTTCTCACGCTCTATTACGGTCTTTACGCTTTAATTAAGCTTTGTTACGCTTTGCCGCCGCTTTGCTCGCTGATCTAATGCGCCATCAATTCGGCGTCGGTGTGAACTTAGCATTAGGGATGTTATTTGGATCTGCAAAGACCGAATTAATAACCAAATCCAAATTGTTTTATTCAAACATCACATAAGCAACTTTGGCGCAAGTCGATTTTTGCACTCTCGCAAACAATGCCTCGTGTTCATCCAAGCGTGAACACATACCACACGAAAATGGTACCAAATGATTTGGGATAAAACACTCTTTCATAAGATGTATAATAATTTGCTGTTCATAGATGATTTTTAAAATAATTAGCAATTGTCTAGGTGTAAACTTTTTTTTGACTCACTCTGTAGATAGTTCATATGAAAAAAAAAAGTTGTCGGTAATTGGTGGCTAGTTTTGTCGGTAATCGGTGGCCTCTACACCCCCACTGAAAAAGGTCTAGCGACGCCCCTGTGAGCTTGTACAGTTGTACTTGTGTGTATATGCGTGTGTGTGTGTGTGTGTGTGTGGGGGGGGGGGTCGTACCATTTGACCCCCTATTATTCTATACATGAACTATTATTCCCTTACCAACAGCCTCCTCACACAGGTCTCCGATCCAACCATGGTTACAAGCACACGTGAAATCCCCTATGCCATCTACACAATTCCCATTCACACACGGGTTGGTGGTGGCACATTCGTCTATGTCTTCAACAGGTACCCTATGTGGAAAGAAATAGTTCATCATTTACCATCATGCTAACTTACACAAAACACCCTTACATGATTACAATCAACTAGTTATATTTTGTTTACCATTCTCGATGTTCGTGTAAACCTGCTCATTTGCAAAATATCCAAAGTGACTCGTACAATAACAAAAATTGTTTTCTTAGAAGATCCCTCAATGTTACCTTTTTTGTATTGCATTGATACTAGTCGTAATAATGTCTGTTTTTTTTACACTGTAGTTTGCAATCTTTAACATCTTTTTGTATTATATTTATGTGAACATTTTGTGATCAAATTTAATTCTATGTTTTACGAAGTGAGAAAAATGTATAATATTATGTTAAGATAATTACATTAAAAAAAATCTTATTCTGGAAATGTAAAGTACATTGTTCATTGCTTCAATGCGCCGTTCTATCACCCAGCAACATTAATCTGCAGAACAGTACAATGAAATATACTTATAAACCGACACACAAAACGCACACACATCGACATAAATTATTATAAATATGTGATTGTACATTTCAGCCTCTTTGATATAGTATATATTTGAGAATAAGTCATTTGCTTATTACTGGTTTAAATGATCTAGCTGTCATCATAATCATTTTCAAGGCCTCATTGCTCTAATTTGTCTTCAAATTTGTTTCTCCATGTCCTTAAACCGTTCTCTCAATACCCACCTTCTATCTCTCTCTCTCTCTCTCTCTCTCTCTCTCCTTCTTCCCAATACCTCTTTTTCACACTTTCTTCTCTCATCACTTCTCTCTACTCCCATCCTATTTATATCTTTCTGATTCATTCCCCTCTTTCTATTTTGGTTATACCGAAAATTGTTAAACATACCTGTATATCTGGCACACAGTGTTATATGTTTCTACGCATCTTTTGTCCTGCCATTTATTGTCACTCGTTTGTACGACAACACAGTCTTGATTGCCCCTACCGTTTGGTTGGTCATATCTCCAATCTGTTAGTACAAAGATAATTACAATAAATTACATCCCATAGACAGCCTTTAGAGATAATTGTGGAAGGATAATGTGTATCAGTTATTTTTGGCATATTGTTGGAATTATTATATGCTCTTGTTTTGCACTCATTCAATATAGATTAATCTGATACAAGGAGACATGATGAAGAACGCACATGCTCATCAATGACGACACAAAATGTAAAATCGCCATCAAACTGAAACGCCTTTAAACACCGAAAGAAATTTAAATATCAAATCTAACAAAAATAAGTGCTTAACTGGTAATTCAATGCGTTTCATTCCAAATAATATGTACATCTTGTATTTATTGCACCCAAAAAGTTTGGTTGATAGCTGTGCATCTTGTAATCAAAGTACGTCATTAAATTTGTTTTCGGCTTCCATACCTGACCCTCTATTCAAGGTACTATGTCCCATTTGCAGGCCCAAACAATGAAAATATTAGGACACTGCTAACGTTTAAATTTCACAGATAGGACATACATGACATATTCATAATTCCTGCAAAGTTTTACAGAATTTGATGTTGGCTGCAAAAGGGACATAGTATCTTTAAAGCCACTTGAAGGCGGAAAAAAGCTAATCTGGCATTTGCTAGAGACAAAGTAATATTGAGAAATGTTTGGAGAAGAACCCAGGCTCCTCCTCCCCAGGACCAAAGGGTAGATGAGGAAGACGGCGAGGAGGGGGAGATGGAGGAAGAGGAGAAGGCCGGACATGAGGAGAAGAAGTGGAATAAAAAAGGAAGAGGGTGAGAAGGTGAAGGAGGAGGGGAGGAAGATAATGAGGAAGAGTGGGATGAGGTAGTGGAGGGGAGGCTGATGATGATGACGAAGGTGGTCATGGTGATGATGATGATAACGATGATTATGATATTAAACCTTAGTAAAAGAAAGAAAGTCTTTTATTTGTCAAATGAAATACCCAGTTTCCATCTAAAATTAGTCGGGAGGACCTACGTGTTATATTCGTCAATGTCCCTTTATCATCAGCCGTGCAGACAAAATCCGTATCAGAGTCCTTACTAATGCAGTTCACCCATACAAGACGAGTTGACGAGAGGAAATCAAATAAATCCTCTACTTCAGTAATGGCTGCGTCCGAACCAACAAAGAGAACAGAGGCATTCCTGTTCCCGCTTACGATGGTCTGGTTTAGAGTAATAGGATTGAGACTGTCGCAGTAGGAGACGGTATCATAGAAGCTGAGTTCTTCAGTTGAGACGTGGAAACACCTTGTGTCTGTGCATTTCCATTCTGGAAGAAAAAAATGTTGAGAAAAAAATGCTACAATGTGTCCTCCATGAATAAAGATGTATTGCGTTCTACTGGATAAGTCACTGGACGGATCCCAATGTAAGGGATTCAAATCCCTTCCCAAGATCTACAGTCAAAATGACGATTTGCCACATTTTATCCAGGCAAGGTAAAAGACAGACCATTCTGTAAGAATCTATTTCGATGAACTAGTATAAGGCCATGCGTCAATGAAAAGGAATAGATCTATTTGACCCTTTGATAAACAGGACTATACATATAAAAGGGATTTAATTTCTTGCTGAACTATTAAAACTGACGCTCTCTGTAAATAGAATTTTGTATTTCTGTATTTTAGAATGGTTTTAGAAACAGCCAAGGATTAGAATCAAGACTTGATTTGGGTTATAGGTAAGGTAAGCTCTGATGACATGGACTAATGCCAAATATACATGTATGATGAGCATTCTAAAATGTGCAATGGTATATGGGCCTCTTTCTAGGATTGGTCTAAGATTTAGGCCACTAGAATTTGCAAACACCGTAGGCAGACGTATAGTCATCGGGAAACCTGTCAGCTTACCGACTTCGACTTGGCAGAAATGTCCACTCCACCCCTCGTCACAGGTACACGTATACATCCCAAGACCATCGGTACAATTGCCATTTTGACAGGGGTTACTAGCACACTCGTCTATATCAGCAACAGGTACTCTGTATGCAAAAGAGAGAAGAGAAAACAAAGGGGTTGGACGAGAAGGTAAGGATATCAACGTGCTGGGGGTGGGGGGGGGGGGCATGCAGGATGATGCAGATGATGATGACGGTGACGGTCTTGAAGATTATAATACACATTCAGGCACAATTTCGTTAGAAAGGCTTACGTTTCTCGTCAGAATATCAACTTCAGATTTCTAACTTTTGCGAATAAGAGAAGTGAGGGAGCAAAATAACACAGTTAAACAGTTAAATTGTAATTTCTTTATCAAAATATGCTAAGCATACTATATAAACTCCAAATAATCTACCTAGTCATTTTATTTGCTCGACTTATGAGATGGCGGTTGCCCGAACTTTGGTAATTTAGACATTCACCCTAAAGCCGATTTCTTTTTTGTTTTAAAAAGATACTACATTCAAAATGTAGATAAGATCACAAAACCACAGGTACCCAAATGCATACAACAAATATAAATGTCATGTAATTAAATACTCAATAATGTTGTAGCGTAAATAACGCTGATGATACTGACGACCACAATGACAGTGATATTCATGGTTATATAGTGACGATGAAAATGACGATGATGATATATAAATGGTGAAAATGATAATAACCGTAGTTGTAAGATGGTGATGTCGTTGGTAAAGACGACATGGAAAAGCGGAATTTAATTTTGTTTCTAATGATAATGACCGTTGCATCCCTTCCAGACGTATGCCGGCCAAGTTGTATGCACAAAAGGCTAAGAACATACCTGTATATCTGACAAACAGTGTTGTACGTATCGGAGCAACTTTTGTCCTGCCATTTATTGTCGTTTGTTACCACAGCCATACAGTCCTGACTTCCTCCACCGTTTGGCTGGCCATATCTGAAGTCTGATGAGTGAAGAGATATTCAATTATAAAAAATCAGAGGTGGAAGAAATTACTGTTAAACTTAATCTGTATCGATCTCTGCTCAACATCGAATCATACTTCAATATAAATAAAAATGAATGATATCAGATAGAGATTTAGAAAATGAGATGACCTCTATGAAAAAGGGGAATCAAAGATTTGGATCTACATTATACCAGTATGAGAATAATATTGAAAGAGAAAAACAAAATATATACAATAACATACTTCAGCTCACGCACGCCAGCTATTCTCCACTCCTGACGACGGAAAATCAACCTGTTCGACACGTCGAGCCACTCCCGCCACTCATTCTCTCCAAGCGCTATAGTTCTCCTTAGAACTATAAGCTAAGAAAGATAACCAACAGTCTTTTTCAACACATCCAACAGTCCTTTTGAGGACTAAAAACCCTAAAGAAAAATTACCGAGAGTCCTTTTCAGGACTCCTCAATCCTCCCTCTCTCTCATGCATGGTGCAGCCGCAAGCCTACTGTATAATAACATGCTATGTCTTGTGTGTGGTAAGTCTAGCGGGCTGTTGGTCTAGTGAACCATCTGAATGACCACCTTCAAAAACTTCAGTAAACTCAAAATATCGGACTCTTGGACCGTCGACTGTATTCTTGGGCATATTCTTAGATTTGATATGTTCCAGCCAAAAAAAAGATATACAGTGCGTCCCAGAAAAAACGAAACCGAGAAGTATCGATGTTTTATCATAACTTAATCACAACCATAATTAATGAATGATACATATTTGGAAAGCTTAGCGTCTCCTCTTTCAGTTGATGCTACTCACGTGATGCATATTTCACGCATAAGTGATTAAAAGCAATTTGAAGGAAGGAAACCAAAAAGTAATTTGGCGGGCGGTATCTGAATTTCAAAGAAATATTCATATTTCTAGAAATTTCATTTTCTGCTCTTTCAGTTGTGATTAAGTTATGATAAAACATCGATACTTCTCGGTTTCGTTTTTTCTGGGATGCACTGTATTGGTAGAGAGAGAGAGAAAGAACAGAAGGAACGCTTACTTCTGATATCCGTCAGTGTTCCTTCGTCATCTATCGTGCAGACGAAATTAGTATCCGAGTCTTCATCGAAGCAGTTCACCCATACATGACGAGTTGACGAGAAGAAATCAAACAGATCCTCGACCTCAGTGATTTCTGCATCGGAACCAACAAAGAGTATGGACGCATTCCTCGTCCCGGTAACGATGGTCTGGTTTAGAGTTACAGGATTAAGACTGTCGCAGTAAGCGACTGCATCGCTGAAAGTGCTTTCCTCAGTCAAAAGATGGAAACACTTGGTCGCTGTGCACTTCCATTCTGTCAAAAGAAAAACAGTCAGTATAAATACAATTTGTCCTCATTTAGAATATATGTGGTTTAGATGGTAAAGCATGATTACCACAAGATAAAATGATGTATATAACCACATAAAATACCGAGAGAAAAATAATTATATGTATGTGCAATAAATCTCGAAAGAGGCCTAAGGTATCGTTCAGTGGCGTGGCTATGGTGAATGTGGCAACTCAAAATGAAATAGAAAAAAATAAAGGAAAGAGAGAGAGAGAGAGAGAGAGAGAGAGAGACATAGAGAGAGATAGAGGGGGGGGGGAGAGAGGAGGAATGGAAAGGGAAAACAGAAAGAATGCGCTATAAAGTCCTCTTCTAACTGATTCTCCCCAATCAATGGTCTTGTCGAGTAAGACAAGTGCCCCCAACTATGACAGTGTGCACTCAATGTCTGGACCCAGACTATGCCAATAATATCGTCACTACCAAATAATAAAGTTTAGACTTGTTACTGATTTTACTTCTGAATGATGTAATTTGAATTGAATTTGTTTTAATTTGTACTACTTATGTTTGGAGAAATAAAACATTTCATTAAACAAAAAATACAAGTTATCCGTCAAATCTAAAACTTACCGACTATGGTATCACAGAGTTCTCCTCCCCATCCTACATTACATGTGCAAGTGAAAACGCCCAAACCATCGGTACATACGCCATTTTGACAGGGGTTAATGGCACACTCGTCTATATCAGCAACCGGTACTCTGAATGTCAAAAAGGTAGAAAAGAACAAGTTAAAGATGATGAGCCTGTGTAGGTGGAGTCAATAGAGAGGGCCACGGGTAGAAATGTTGGCATCTCAGTATAAAATGAGTAGCTAATAACCCCTTCGCCCTAAAATAAGTAGTAACGAAACAAAGCTAACACAATCAGCTATCACACAAAAAAACATTCACCCACATACACATACACACATTCAAGCACTTGAAAAGAAAATCATTACAATCATGGCCTTAAAGAAAAGGGATGCAATATAAATTACTTGCTTAATTCAATGATATGAAGAAAAACCAGCTCATTTCGCTTGCTGTGTTTGTCACGTTAAATTTCTAATAATGAAGCGTAACTGTTTTACAAATGGCCCTTAGTGATGATGATGATACTAGTGATGACTGTTTAACTGTATCATTGCAACTAGCTGAGGATGACAACGATACACATCACAATGATGGAGACTAACGATAAACAGAGATCCAGCTCTTTCAAGTTCTTTCCGGCTCTCTCTCTCTCTCTCTCTCTCTCTCTCTCTCTCTCTCTCTCATAGTCTTTCTATCTCTATCTCTCTCCATACTTACATGTGCTCCTATCTAGTTTTTGATATAAGAAAATAATGAACATAATATAAACCTACCTGTATATCTGACAAACAGTGTTATACGTATCGGTGCAACTTTTATCCTCCCATTTATTGTGGTCTGTTACTACGGCAACGCAGTCTTGACTGCCCCCACCGTTCGGTTGGCTAGATTCCCAGTCTAATGAGAAAAGAAAATAACTTATTATGCACAAAATGGATCAGGGATACAGCATTAGTTGATATCGGAATTAAAGAAAGTATGATTAAATTAATGTGATCAACGGATTATTAGGAAGATGACGGTAAAATTCATTTTTAAAGAGAATGGTGACTTCTGCTAAAGATGATCAAATCATTTCTAAGTTTTCTTACTCTTTGTATGTCACATTGGACAAATATCATCTTCAAAATGGCCTTATATTGGACAAATGACGGGAAATAGTTGAAAAGTTGGTACCAAACATTCATCCCATATATGCCTACCCATTTGTTGCAGTGCAGCCGATTTCCAGGCAGACCGACTCATTTTCCTCTACTCTTCTTTCTTTGTTATAAATAATCAACCACTCCCCACTTTGCGTCCAGGCAGTTGCTTTTATAAGATTATCGCATTTCCAGTATTCGAATTTATATTTAAATCATTTTCTTGATAATAATTCAAGTTTGAGCATGAAATTTTCCCGGGCTGAATTGTAGCTCAGTATAAAGAAAACAAGAAAAGGACAAAGGGGAAAGACTGAGAGAGCAAGATATATATATATATATATATATATATATAATTATGAAGGAAGATAAATCGATATATAAAAAGAGGGCACCATAATTATAGAGAAATGAGAAAGAAAGAGTGTAAGAGAGAAAGAAAAAGAAAAGGAGAGAAGAAAATGAGAAAAAAAAAGAAAAACTTACTTCTAATATCCGTCAGTGTCCCTTCGTCATCAGCCGTGCAGACAAAATTCGTATCCGAGTCTTCATCGATGCAGTTCACCCATACATGACGCGTTGACGAGAAGAAATCAAATAGACCCTCTACCTCAGTGATTTCTGCGTCGGAACCAACAAAGAGTATGGACGCATTCCTCGTCCCGGTTACGATGGTCTGGTTTAGAGTTACAGGATTAAGACTGTCGCAGTAAGCGACTGCATTGCTGAAAGTGCTTGCCTCAGTCAAAAGATGGAAACACTTGGTCGCTGTGCACTTCCATTCTGTCAAAAGAAAAACAGTCAGTATAAATACAATTTGTCCTCATTTAGAAGATGGTAAAGCATGATTACCACAAGATAAACTGATGTATATAACCACATAAAATACCGAGAGAAAAATAATTATATGTATGTGCAATAAATCTCGAAAGAGGCATAACGTATCGTTCAGTGGCGTGGCTATGGTGAATGTGGCAACTCAAAATGAAATAGAGAAAATAAAGGAAAGAGAGAGAGAGAGAGAGAGAGAGAGAGAGAGAGAGAGAGAGGGAGAGAAGGAGAGAGAGAGAGACATAGAGAGAGATAGGGGGGGGGAGAGGAGGAATGGAAAGGGAAAACAGAAAGAAGGCGCTATAAAGTCCTCTTCTAACTGATTCTCCACAATCAATGGTCTTGTCGATTAAGACAAGTGCCCCCAATTATGACGGTGTGCACTCAATGTCTGGACCCAGACTATGCCAATAATATCGTCACTACCAAATAATAAAGTTAAGACTTGTTACTGATTTTACTTCTGACTGATGTAATTTGAATTGAATTTGTTTTGATTTGTACTACTTATGTTCGGAGAAATAAAGCATTTCATGAAACAAAAAAATACAAGTTATCCGTCAAATCTAAAACTTACCGACTATGGTATCACAGAGTTCTCCTCCCCATCCTACATCACATGTGCAACTGAAAACGCCCAAACCATCGGTACATACGCCATTTTGACAGGGGTTAATGGCACACTCGTCTATATCAGCAACCGGTACTCTGAATGCCAAAAAGGTAGAAAAGAACAAGTTAAAGATGGTGAGCCTGTGTAGGTGGAGTCAATAGAGAGGGCCACGGGTAGAAATGTTGACATCTCAGTATAAAATGAGCAGCTAATAAACCCCTTCGCTCTAAAATAAGTAGTAACGAAACAAAGCTAACACAATCAGCTATCACACAAACGCACACCCACCCACACCCGGTCATATAAACCCACCCCATACGCACACGCACACATTCAAGCACATAAAAAGAAAATCATTACAATCATGACCTTAAAGCTCCTCTGCACTAGTTAGGCATGGAGGGATTAGAACTCCCTGCAAGATAACTGGCAGGTGGTTATGTCATCAAATCAGCTCTCAATTAACATGAGAAAAAGGGCATCATGGGGGATCAACGGGTACCGCTTAGGCATTGTTTGCTGTATAGAGGGCGCAAGTAGCTATAAGTAGTGCAGTGGGGTTTTAAAGAAAAAGAATGCAATATAAATTACTTGCTTCATTCAATGATATGAAGAAAAAACAGCTCATTCCGCTTGCTGTGTTCGTCATGTTAAATTTCTAATAATGAAGCGTAACTGTTTTACAAATGGCCCTTAGTGATGATGATGATACAAGTGATGACTGTTTAACTGTATCATTGCAACAAGCTGAGGATGACAACGATGTTAAATTTCTAATAATGAAGCGTAACTGTTTTACAAATGGCCCTTAGTGATGATGATGATACAAGTGATGACTGTTTAACTGTATCATTGCAACAAGCTGAGGATGACAACGATACACATCACAATGATGGAGACTAACGATAAACAGAGATCCAGCTCTTTCAAGTTCTTTCCGGGTCTCTCTCTCTCTCCCTCTCTCTCTCTCTCTCTCTCTCTCTCTATCTCTCTCCATACCTACATGTGCTCCTATCTAGTTTTTGATATAGGAAAATAATGAACATAATATAAACCTACCTGTATATCTGACAAACAGTGTTATACGTATCGGTGCAACTTTTATCCTCCCATTTTTTGTGATCTGTTACTACGGCAACACAGTCTTGACTGCCCCCACCGTTTGGTTGGCTAGATTCCCAGTCTAATGAGAAAAGAAAATAACTTATTATGCAAAAAATGGATCAGGGATACAGCATTAGTTGATATCGGAATTAAAGAAAGTATGATTAAATTAATGTGATCAACGGATTATTAGGAAGATGAAGGTAAAATTCATTTTAAAGAGAATGGTGACTTCTGCTTAAGTTGATCAAATCATTTCTCAGTTTTCTTACTCTTTGTATGTCACATTGGACAAATATCATCCTCAAAATGGCCTTATATTGGACAAATGACGGGAAATAGTTGAAAAGTTGGTACCAAACATTCATCCCATATAGGCCTACCCATTTTTTGCAGTGCAGCCGATTTCCAGGCAGACCGACTCATTTTCCTCTACTCTTCTTCCTTTGTTATTAATAATCAACCACTCCCCAGTTTGCGTCCAGGCAGTTGCTTTTACAAGATTATCGCATTTCCAGTATTCAAATTTATATTTAAATCATTTTCTTGATAATAATTCAAGTTTGAGCATGAAATTTCCACTGGCTGAATTGTAGCTCAGTATAAAGAAAACAAGAAAAGGACAAAGGGGAAAGACTGAGAGAACAAGATATAGAAATATATATATATAAAGGAAGATAGATCGATATATAAAAAGAGGGCACCATATAGAGAAATGAGAAAGAAAGAGTGTAAGAGAGAAAGAAAAAGAAAAGCAGAGAAGAAAATGAGAAAAAAAGAAAAAACTTACTTCTAATATCCGTCAGTGTCCCTTCGTCATCAGCCGTGCAGACAAAATTCGTATCCGAGTCTTCATCGATGCAGTTCACCCATACATGACGCGTTGACGAGAAGAAATCAAATAGACCCTCGACCTCAGTGATTTCTGCATTGGAACCAACAAAGAGTATGGACGCATTCCTCGTCCCGGTTACGATGGTCTGGTTTAGAGTAACAGGATTAAGACTGTCGCAGTAAGCGACTGCATTGCTGAAAGTGCTTGCCTCAGTCAAAAGATGGAAACACTTGGTCGCTGTGCACTTCCATTCTGTCAAAAGAAAAACAGTCAGTATAAATACAATTTGTCCTCATTTAGAATATATGTGGTTTAGATGGTAAAGCACGATTACCACAAGATAAACTGATATATATAACCACATAAAATACCGAGAGAAAAATAATTATATGTATGTGCAATAAATCTCGAAAGAGGCCTAAGGTATCGTTCAGTGGCGTGGCTATGGTGAATGTGGCAACTCAAAATGAAATAGAAAAAAATAAAGGAAAGAGAGAGAGAGAGAGAGAGAGAGAGAGAGAGAGAGAGAGAGAAGGAGAGAGAGAGAGACATAGAGAGAGATAGAGGGGGGGGAGAGAGGAGGAATGGAAAGGGAAAACAGAAAGAAGGCGTTATAAAGTCCTCTTCTAACTGATTCTCCCCAATCAATGGTCTTGTCGATTAAGACAAGTGCCCCTAATTATGACAGTGTGCACTCAATGTCTGGACCCAGACTATGCCAATAATATCGTCACTACCAAATAATAAAGTTTAGACTTGTAACTGATTTTACTTCTGAATGATGTTATTTGAATTGAATTTGTTTTAATTTGTACTACTTATGTTTGGAGAAATAAAACATTTCATTAAACAAAAAATACAAGTTATCCGTCAAATCTAAAACTTACCGACTATGGTATCACAGAGTTCTCCTCCCCATCCTACATTACATGTGCAAGTGAAAACGCCCAAACCATCGGTACATACGCCATTTTGACAGGGGTTAATGGCACACTCGTCTATATCAGCAACCGGTACTCTGAATGCCCAAAAGGTAGAAAAGAACAAGTTAAAGATGATGAGCCTGTGTAGGTGGAGTCAGTAGAGAGGGCCACGGGTAGAAATGTTGGCATCTCAGTATAAAATGAGTAGCTAATAACCCCTTCGCCCTAAAATAAGTAGTAACGAAACAAAGCTAACACAATCAGCTATCACACAAAAAAACATTCACCCACATACACATACACACATTCAAGCACTTGAAAAGAAAATCATTACAATCATGGCCTTAAAGAAAAAGGATGCAATATAAATTACTTGCTTAATTCAATGATATGAAGAAAAACCAGCTCATTTCGCTTGCTGTGTTTGTCACGTTAAATTTCTAATAATGAAGCGTAACTGTTTTACAAATGGCCCTTAGTGATGATGATGATACTAGTGATGACTGTTTAACTGTATCATTGCAACTAGCTGAGGATGACAACGATACACATCACAATGATGGATACTAACGATAAACAGAGATCCAGCTCTTTCAAGTTCTTTCCGGCTCTCTCTCTCTCTCTCTATCTCTCTCCATACCTACATGTGCTCCTATCTAGTTTTTGATATAAGAAAATAATGAACATAATATAAACCTACCTGTATATCTGACAAACAGTGTTATACGTATCGGTGCAACTTTTATCCTCCCATTTATTGTGATCTGTTACTACGGCAACGCAGTCTTGACTGCCCCCACCGTTTGGTTGGCTAGATTCCCAGTCTAATGAGAAAAGAAAATAACTTATTATGCAAAAAATGGATCAGGGATACAGCATTAGTTGATAACGGAATTAAAGAATGTATGATTAAATTAATGTGATCAACGGATTATTAGGAAGATGACAGTAAAATTCATTTTAAAGAGAATGGTGACTTCTGCTAAAGATGATCAAATCATTTTTTCAGTTTTCTTACTCTTTGTATATCACATTGGACAAATATCATCCTCAAAATGGCCTTATATTGGACAAATGACGGGAAATAGTTGAAAAGTTGGTACCAAACATTCATCCCATATAGGCCTACCCATTTTTTGCAGTGTAGCCGATTTCCAGGCAGACCGACTCATTTTCCTCTACTCTTCTTTCTTTGTTATAAATAATCAACCACTCCCCACTTTGCGTCCAGGCAGTTGCTTTTACAAGATTATCGCATTTCCAGTATTTGAGTTTATATTTGAATCATTTTCTTGATAATAATTCAAGTTTGAGCATGAAATTTCCCCTGGCTGAATTGTAGCTCAGTATAAAGAAAACAAGAAAAGGACAAAGGGGAAAGACTGAGAGAGCAAGATATAGAAATATATATATATAAAGGAAGATAGATCGATATATAAAAAGAGGGCACCATATAGAGAAATGAGAAAGAAAGAGTGTAAGAGAGAAAGAAAAAGAAAAGCAGAGAAGAAAATGAGAAAAAAAGAAAAACTTACTTCTAATATCCGTCAGTGTCCCTTCGTCATCAGCCGTGCAGACAAAATTCGTATCCGAGTCTTCATCGATGCAGTTCACCCAAACATGACGCATTGACGAGAAGAAATCAAATAGACCCTCTACCTCAGTGATTTCTGCGTCGGAACCAACAAAGAGTATGGACGCATTCCTCGTCCCGGTTACGATGGTCTGGTTTAGAGTAACAGGATTAAGACTGTCGCAGTAAGCGACTGCATTGCTGAAAGTGCTTGCCTCAGTCAAAAGATGGAAACACTTGGTCGCTGTGCACTTCCATTCTGTCAAAAGAAAAACAGTCAGTATAAATACAATTTGTCCTCATTTAGAATATATGTGGTTTAGATGGTAAAGCATGATTACCACAAGATAAACTGATGTATATAACCACATAAAATACCGAGAGAAAAATAATTATATGTATGTGCAATAAATCTCGAAAGAGGCTTAAGGTATCGTTCAGTGGCGTGGCTATATGGTGAATGTGACAACTCAAAATGAAATAGAGAAAAAATAAAGAAAAGAGAGAGAGAGAGAGAGAGAGATAGAAAGAGAGAGAAAAGAGGGAGGAGGGGAAGGAGAGAGAGAGAGAGAGAGAGAGAGAAAGAAAGAGAGAGAGAAGGAGATAGGGGGGGGGAGAGAGGAGGAATGGAAAGGGAAAACAGAAAGAAGGCGCTATAAAGTCCTCTTCTAACTGATTCTCCCCAATCAATGGTCTTGTCGATTAAGACATGTGCCCCCAATTATAACAGTGTGCACTCAATGTCTGGACCCAGACTATGCCAATAATATCGTCACCACCAAATAATAAAGTTTAGACTTGTTACTGATTTTACTTCTGAATGATGTAATTTGAATTGAATTTGTTTTGATTTGTACTACTTATGTTCGGAGAAATAAAACATTTCATAAAACAAAAAATACAAGTTATCCGTCAAATCTAAAACTTACCGACTATGGTATCACAGAGTTCTCCTCTCCATCCTACATCACATGTGCAAGTGAAAACGCCCAAACCATCGGTACATACGCCATTTTGACAGGGGTTAATGGCACACTCGTCTATATCAGCAACCGGTACTCTGAATGCCAAAAAGGTAGACAGGAACAATTTAAAGATAATGAGCCTGTGTAGGTGGAGTCAATGGAGAGGGCCACGGGTAGAAATGTTGACATCTCAGTATAAAATGAGCAGCTAATAAACCCCTTCGCTCTAAAATAAGTAGTAACGAAACAAAGCTAACACAATCAGCTATCACACAAACGCACACCCACCCACACCCGGTCATATAAACCCACCCCATACGCACACGCACACATTCAAGCACATAAAAAGAAAATCATTACAATCATGACCTTAAAGCTCCTCTGCACTAGTTAGGCATGGAGGGATTAGAACTCCCTGCAAGATAACTGGCAGGTGGTTATGTCATCAAATCAGCTCTCAATTAACATGAGAAAAAGGGCATCATGGGGGATCAACGGGTACCGCTTAGGCATTGTTTGCTGTATAGAGGGCGCAAGTAGCTATAAGTAGTGCAGTGGGGTTTTAAAGAAAAAGAATGCAATATAAATTACTTGCTTCATTCAATGATATGAAGAAAAAACAGCTCATTCCGCTTGCTGTGTTTGTCACGTTAAATTTCTAATAATGAAGCGTAACTGTTTTACAAATGGCCCTTAGTGATGATGATGATACTAGTGATGACTGTTTAACTGTATCATTGCAACAAGCTGAGGATGACAACAATACACATCACAATGATGGAGACTAACGATAAACAGAGATCCAGCTCTTTCAAGTTCTTTCCGGCTCTCTCTCTCTCTCTATCTCTCTCCATACCTACATGTGCTCCTATCTAGTATTTGATATAAGAAAATAATGAACATAATATAAACCTACCTGTATATCTGACAAACAGTGTTATACGTATCGGTGCAACTTTTATCCTCCCATTTATTGTGATCTGTTACTACGGCAACGCAGTCTTGACTGCCCCCACCGTTTGGTTGGCTAGATTCCCAGTCTAATGAGAAAAGAAAATAACTTATTATGCAAAAAATGGACCAGGGATACAGCATTGATATCGGAATTAAAGAAAGTATGATTAAATTAATGTGATCAACGGATTATTAGGAAGATGACGGTAAAATTCATTTTAAAGAGAATGGTGACTTCTGCTAAAGATGATCAAATCATTTCTAAGTTTTCTTACTCTTTGTATGTCACATTGGACAAATATCATCTTCAAAATGGCCTTATATTGGACAAATGACGGGAAATAGTTGAAAAGTTGGTACCAAACATTCATCCCATATATGCCTACCCATTTGTTGCAGTGCAGCCGATTTCCAGGCAGACCGACTCATTTTCCTCTACTCTTCTTTCTTTGTTATAAATAATCAACCACTCCCCACTTTGCGTCCAGGCAGTTGATTTTATAAGATTATTGCATTTCCAGTATTCGAATTTATATTTAAATCATTTTCTTGATAATAATTCAAGTTTGAGCATGAAATTTCCCCTGGCTGAATTGTAGCTCAGTATAAAGAAAACAAGAAAAGGACAAGGGGGAAAGACTGAGAAAGCAAGATATAGAAATATATATATAAAGGAAGATAGATCGATATATAAAAAGAGGGCACCATATAGAGAAATGAGAAAGAAAGAGTGTAAGAGAGAAAGAAAAAGAAAAGGAGAGAAGAAAATGAGAAAAAAGGAAAAACTTACTTCTAATATCCGTCAGTGTCCCTTCGTCATCAGCCGTGCAGACAAAATTCGTATCCGAGTCTTCATCGATGCAGTTCACCCAAACATGACGCATTGACGAGAAGAAATCAAATAGACCCTCTACCTCAGTGATTTCTGCGTCGGAACCAACAAAGAGTATGGACGCATTCCTCGTCCCGGTTACGATGGTCTGGTTTAGAGTAACAGGATTAAGACTGTCGCAGTAAGCGACTGCATTGCTGAAAGTGCTTGCCTCAGTCAAAAGATGGAAACACTTGGTCGCTGTGCACTTCCATTCTGTCAAAAGAAAAACAGTCAGTATAAATACAATTTGTCCTCATTTAGAATATATGTGGTTTAGATGGTAAAGCATGATTACCACAAGATAAACTGATGTATATAACCACATACAATACCGAGAGAAAAATAATTATATGTATGTGCAATAAATCTCGAAAGAGGCATAACGTATCGTTCAGTGGCGTGGCTATGGTGAATGTGGCAACTCAAAATGAAATAGAGAAAAATAAAGGAAAGAGAGAGAGAGAGAGAGAGAGAGGGAGAGAAGGTGAGAGAGAGAGACATAGAGAGAGATAGGGGGAGAGGAGGAATGGAAAGGGAAAACAGAAAGAAGGCGCTATAAAGTCCTCTTCTAACTGATTCTCCCCAATCAATGGTCTTGTCGATTAAGACAAGTGCCCCCAATTATGACGATGTGCACTCAATGTCTGGACCCAGACTATGCCAATAATATCGTCACCACCAAATAATAAAGTTAAGACTTGTTACTGATTTTACTTCTGAATGATGTAATTTGAATTGAATTTGTTTTGTTTTGTACTACTTATGTTCGGAGAAATAAAGCATTTCATGAAACAAAAAAATACAAGTTATCCGTCAAATCTAAAACTTACCGACTATGGTATCACAGAGTTCTCCTCCCCATCCTACATCACATGTGCAACTGAAAACGCCCAAACCATCGGTACATACGCCATTTTGACAGGGGTTAATGGCACACTCGTCTATATCAGCAACCGGTACTCTGAATGCCAAAAAGGTAGAAAAGAACAAGTTAAAGATGATGAGCCTGTGTAGGTGGAGTCAATAGAGAGGGCCACGGGTAGAAATGTTGGCATCTCAGTATAAAATGAGTAGCTAATAACCCCTTCGCCCCTAAAATAAGTAGTAACGAAACAAAGCTAACACAATCAGCTATCACACAAAAAAACATTCACCCACATACACATACACACATTCAAGCACTTGAAAAGAAAATCATTACAATCATGGCCTTAAAGAAAAGGGATGCAATATAAATTACTTGCTTAATTCAATGATATGAAGAAAAACCAGCTCATTTCGCTTGCTGTGTTTGTCACGTTAAATTTCTAATAATGAAGCGTAACTGTTTTACAAATGGCCCTTAGTGATGATGATGATACTAGTGATGACTGTTTAACTGTATCATTGCAACTAGCTGAGGATGACAACGATACACATCACAATGATGGAGACTAACGATAAACAGGGATCCAGCTCTTTCAAGTTCTTTCCGGCTCTCTCTCTCTCTCTCTCTCTCTCATAGTCTTTCTATCTCTATCTCTCTCCATACTTACATGTGCTCCTATCTAGTTTTTGATATAAGAAAATAATGAACATAATATAAACCTACCTGTATATCTGACAAACAGTGTTATACGTATCGGTGCAACTTTTATCCTCCCATTTATTGTGATCTGTTACTACGGCAACGCAGTCTTGACTGCCCCCACCGTTTGGTTGGCTAGATTCCCAGTCTAATGAGAAAAGAAAATAACTTATTATGCAAAAAATGGATTAGGGATACAGCATTAGTTGATATCGGAATTAAAGAAAGTATGAATAAATTAATGTGATCAACGGATTATTAGGAAGATGACGGTAAAATTCATTTTAAAGAGAATGGTGACTTCTGCTAAAGATGATCAAATCATTTCTAAGTTTTCTTACTCTTTGTATGTCACATTGGACAAACATCATCTTCAAAATGGCCTTATATTGGACAAATGACGGGAAATAGTTGAACAGTTGGTACCAAACATTCATCCCATACATGCCTACCCATTTGTTGCAGTGCAGCCGATTTCCAGGCAGACCGACTCATTTTCCTCTACTCTTCTTTCTTTGTTATAAATAATCAACCACTCCCCACTTTGCGTCCAGGCAGTTGATTTTATAAGATTATCGCATTTCCAGTATTCGAATTTATATTTAAATCATTTTCTTGATAATAATTCAAGTTTGAGCATGAAATTTCCCCTGGCTGAATTGTAGCTCAGTATAAAGAAAACAAGAAAAGGACAAGGGGGAAAGACTGAGAAAGCAAGATATAGAAATATATATATATATAAAGGAAGATAGATCGATATATAAAAAGAGAGCACCATATAGAGAAATGAGAAAGAAAGAGTGTAAGAGAGAAAGAAAAAGAAAAGGAGAGAAGAAAATGAGAAAAAAGGAAAAACTTACTTCTAATATCCGTCAGTGTCCCTTCGTCATCAGCCGTGCAGACGAAATTCGTATCCGAGTCTTCATCGATGCAGTTCACCCAAACATGACGCATTGACGAGAAGAAATCAAATAGACCCTCTACCTCAGTGATTTCTGCGTCGGAACCAACAAAGAGTATGGACGCATTCCTCGTCCCGGTTACGATGGTCTGGTTTAGAGTAACAGGATTAAGACTGTCGCAGTAAGCGACTGCATTGCTGAAAGTGCTTGCCTCAGTCAAAAGATGGAAACACTTGGTCGCTGTGCACTTCCATTCTGTCAAAAGAAAAACAGTCAGTATAAATACAATTTGTCCTCATTTAGAATATATGTGGTTTAGATGGTAAAGCATGATTACCACAAGATAAAATGATGTATATAACCACATAAAATACCGAGAGAAAAATAATTATAATATGTATGTGCAATAAATCTCGAAAGAGGCCTAAGGTATCGTTCAGTGGCGTGGCTATGGTGAATGTGGCAACTCAAAATGAAATAGAAAAAAATAAAGGAAAGAGAGAGAGAGAGAGAGAGAGAGAAGGAGAGAGAGAGAGACATAGAGAGAGATAGAGGGGGGGGGAGAGAGAGGAGGAATGGAAAGGGAAAACAGAAAGAAGGCGCTATAAAGTCCTCTTCTAACTGATTCTCCCCAATCAATGGTCTTGTCGATTAAGACAAGTGCCCCCAATTATGACAGTGTGCACTCAATGTCTGGACCCAGACTATGCCAATAATATCGTCACTACCAAATAATAAAGTTTAGACTTGTAACTGATTTTACTTCTGAATGATGTAATTTGAATTGAATTTGTTTTAATTTGTACTACTTATGTTTGGAGAAATAAAACATTTCATTAAACAAAAAATACAAGTTATCCGTCAAATCTAAAACTTACCGACTATGGTATCACAGAGTTCTCCTCCCCATCCTACATTACATGTGCAAGTGAAAACGCCCAAACCATCGGTACATACGCCATTTTGACAGGGGTTAATGGCACACTCGTCTATATCAGCAACCGGTACTCTGAATGCCAAAAAGGTAGAAAAGAACAAGTTAAAGATGATGAGCCTGTGTAGGTGGAGTCAATAGAGAGGGCCACGGGTAGAAATGTTGGCATCTCAGTATAAAATGAGTAGCTAATAACCCCTTCGCCCTAAAATAAGTAGTAACGAAACAAAGCTAACACAATCAGCTATCACACAAAAAAACATTCACCCACATACACATACACACATTCAAGCACTTGAAAAGAAAATCATTACAATCATGGCCTTTAAGAAAAGGGATGCAATATAAATTACTTGCTTAATTCAATGATATGAAGAAAAACCAGCTCATTTCGCTTGCTGTGTTTGTCACGTTAAATTTCTAATAATGAAGCGTAACTGTTTTACAAATGGCCCTTAGTGATGATGATGATACTAGTGATGACTGTTTAACTGTATCATTGCAACTAGCTGAGGATGACAACGATACACATCACAATGATGGAGACTAACGATAAACAGGGATCCAGCTCTTTCAAGTTCTTTCCGGCTCTCTCTCTCTCTCTCTCTCTCTCTCTCTCTCTCTCCCTCTCTCTCTCTCTCTCTCTCTCTCTCTCTCTCTCTCTCTCATAGTCTTTCTATCTCTATCTCTCTCCATACTTACATGTGCTCCTATCTAGTTTTTGATATAAGAAAATAATGAACATAATATAAACCTACCTGTATATCTGACAAACAGTGTTATACGTATCGGTGCAACTTTTATCCTCCCATTTATTGTGGTCTGTTACTACGGCAACGCAGTCTTGACTGCCCCCACCGTTTGGTTGGCTAGATTCCCAGTCTAATGAGAAAAGAAAATAACTTATTATGCAAAAAATGGATCAGGGATACAGCATTAGTTGATATCGGAATTAAAGAAAGTATGATTAAATTAATGTGATCAACGGATTATTAGGAAGATGACGGTAAAATTCATTTTAAAGAGAATGGTGACTTCTGCTAAAGATGATCAAATCATTTCTAAGTTTTCTTACTCTTTGTATGTCACATTGGACAAATATCATCTTCTAAATGGCCTTATATTGGACAAATGACGGGAAATAGTTGAAAAGTTGGTACCAAACATTCATCCCATATATGCCTACCCATTTGTTGCAGTGCAGCCGATTTCCAGGCAGACCGACTCATTTTCCTCTACTCTTCTTTCTTTGTTATAAATAATCAACCACTCCCCACTTTGCGTCCAGGCAGTTGCTTTTATAAGATTATCGCATTTCCAGTATTCGAATTTATATTTAAATCATTTTCTTGATAATAATTCAAGTTTGAGCATGAAATTTTCCCGGGCTGAATTGTAGCTCAGTATAAAGAAAACAAGAAAAGGACAAAGGGGAAAGACTGAGAGAGCAAGATATATATATATATATATATATAATTATGAAGGAAGATAAATCGATATATAAAAAGAGGGCACCATAATTATAGAGAAATGAGAAAGAAAGAGTGTAAGAGAGAAAGAAAAAGAAAAGGAAAGAAGAAAATGAGAAAAAAAAGGAAAAACTTACTTCTAATATCCGTCAGTGTCCCTTCGTCATCAGCCGTGCAGACAAAATTCGTATCCGAGTCTTCATCGATGCAGTTCACCCATACATGACGCGTTGACGAGAAGAAATCAAATAGACCCTCTACCTCAGTGATTTCTGCGTCGGAACCAACAAAGAGTATGGACGCATTCCTCGTCCCGGTTACGATGGTCTGGTTTAGAGTTACAGGATTAAGACTGTCGCAGTAAGCGACTGCATTGCTGAAAGTGCTTGCCTCAGTCAAAAGATGGAAACACTTGGTCGCTGTGCACTTCCATTCTGTCAAAAGAAAAACAGTCAGTATAAATACAATTTGTCCTCATTTAGAATATATGTGGTTTAGATGGTAAAGCATGATTACCACAAGATAAACTGATGTATATAACCACATAAAATACCGAGAGAAAAATAATTATATGTATGTGCAATAAATCTCGAAAGAGGCATAACGTATCGTTCAGTGGCGTGGCTATGGTGAATGTGGCAACTCAAAATGAAATAGAGAAAAATAAAGGAAAGAGAGAGAGAGAGAGAGAGAGAGAGAGAGAGAGGGAGAGAAGGAGAGAGAGAGAGAGACATAGAGAGAGATAGGGGGGAGAGAGGAGGAATGGAAAGGGAAAACAGAAAGAAGGCGCTATAAAGTCCTCTTCTAACTGATTCTCCCCAATCAATGGTCTTGTCGATTAAGACAAGTGCCCCCAATTATGACGGTGTGCACTCAATGTCTGGACCCAGACTATGCCAATAATATCGTCACTACCAAATAATAAAGTTAAGACTTGTTACTGATTTTACTTCTGAATGATGTAATTTGAATTGAATTTGTTTTGATTTGTACTACTTATGTTCGGAGAAATAAAGCATTTCATGAAACAAAAAAATACAAGTTATCCGTCAAATCTAAAACTTACCGACTATGGTATCACAGAGTTCTCCTCCCCATCCTGAATCACATGTGCAAGTGAAAACGCCCAAACCATCGGTACATACGCCATTTTGACAGGGGTTAATGGCACACTCGTCTATATCAGCAACCGGTACTCTGAATGCCAAAAAGGTAGAAAGGAACAAGTTAAAGATAATGAGCCTGTGTAAGTGGAGTCAATAAAGAGGGCCATGGATAGAAATGTTGATATTTCAGTATAAAATGAATAGCCAATAACCTCTTCGTCCTAAACGAAACAAAGCAAACACAATCAGCTATCACAAAAACGCACACCCATCGACGCCCGGTCATATAAACCCACCCTATACGCACACGCACACATTCAAGCACATAAAAAGAAAATCATTACAGTCAATATATATTACTTGCTTCATTCAATGATATGAAGAAAAAACACCTCATTTCGCTTGCTGTGTTCGTCACGTTAAATTTCTAATAATGAAGCGTAACTGTTTTACAAATGGCCCTTGGTGATGGCCCTTAGTGATGATGATGATGATACTAGTGATGACTGTTTAACTGTATCATTGCAACAAGCTCCTATCTAGTTTTTGATATAAGAAAATAATGAACATAATATAAACCTACCTGTATATCTGACAAACAGTGTTATACGTATCGGTGCAACTTTTATCCTCCCATTTATTGTGATCTGTTACTACGGCAACGCAGTCTTGACTGCCCCCACCGTTTGGTTGGCTAGATTCCCAGTCTAATGAGAAAAGAAAATAACTTATTATGCAAAAAATGGATCAGGGATACAGCATTAGTTGATATCGGAATTAAAGAAAGTATGATTAAATTAATGTGATCAACGGATTATTAGGAAGATGACGGTAAAATTCATTTTAAAGAGAATGGTGACTTCTGCTAAAGATGATCAAATCATTTCTAAGTTTTCTTACTCTTTGAATGTCACATTGGACAAATATCATCTTCAAAATGGCCTTATATTGGACAAATGACGGGAAATAGTTGAAAAGTTGGTACCAAACATTCATCCCATATATGCCTACCCATTTGTTGCAGTGCAGCTGATTTCCAGGCAGACCGACTCATTTTCCTCTACTCTTCTTCCTATGTTTACACATAATCAACCTTTCTCCAATTTTAATCCATGCAGTTGCTTTCACAAGATTATCGCATATCAGTATTTTAATTTATATTTAAGTCACTTTCGGTTGAATTGTGGAATTCCAAAACAGATCTGGATAATTAAGTTTTGGAGGTGATTTACAGCAACCATATCTGTGATATATGAAGGAAAAAAAAATGAATTGTAGCCCAATATAAAGAAACAAAGAGAAGGACAAAGGGGAAGAGAGAGAGAAAACAAGATAGATATATAGATATAAAGATGTAAAGAGAGAAAGATAAATAGATATATAAAGATAGAGAAAGAGTGTGAGAGAGAAAGAGAAGGACAAAGAAGAAAGGGCTGTACAAATAAAAAGAGATAGAGAGAGAAGAGAATAATTTAAGCTAGAGAATGGGAGAATAATAGAAGCGAGGGAGAGAGAGAGAAAAGAGAGAGTGAGAGAGAGTGGGACTGAGTGAAATAAAGAAAGAAAGAAAGAAATAGAAAGAAAAAAAATAGAAAAGGAGAGAAGAACATGAGATAAAAAAAGGAAAGTTACTTCTAATATCTGTCAGTGTCCCTTCGTCATCAGCCGTGCAGACGAAATTCGTATCCGAGTCTTCATCGATGCAGTTCACCCAAACATGACGCGTTGACGAGAAGAAATCAAATAGACCCTCTACCTCAGTGATTTCTGCGTCGGAACCAACAAAGAGTATGGACGCATTCCTAGTCCCGGTTACGATGGTTTGGTTTAGAGTAACAGGATTAAGACTGTCACAGTAAGCAACTGCATCGATGAAAGGGTTTTCCTCAGTCAAAAGATGGAAGCACTTGGTCGACGTGCACTTCCATTCTGAAAGTAAAGTAAATACATTTTAGAAATAGATATTGCATGTATTTGGAAATTTGGATTATATTTTTTCTTATAATTGAAAAATGTCGAACTCTTTAAAGCATTTTAGACAATTTGTTGAGTTTATCATTAACGCATTTTTCAAATGTTTGCCTAAAGGCGCAGGTTTGTAAATGAAGAAGCCCAAGGGTTCTGTTCAACATTTTCTAAACCAATACCAGTGTCCTGCAGGCAAAGGTGCTGGTAGAGCGGTGGTGGGGTTGCCATTTTTTAAATTTTTTTTTAAAATTTTTTTTTTTTTTTTTTCGCCCCTCCCATTACTAGACATCTGGTGCCGTCGCTTACTGCAGGAAAAGGTGATTGTCTCATTTAATAGGTTGAATGTTTAAATAGAGGTTACCTTTATCACATAGTTCTCCCGACCAGCCGTCATTACACGTACATGCAAAAGTCTCCTGACTAGAAACACAATCCCCGTTTTGGCATTGATTGTAGGTGCAGGGATTTACTTCAGCTCTGGTAAAATGTAGATAAAAAATGAACAGACAAATAGTAAGGACTTGATATCATCCGAGTAAGTGTTGAATTGCGGGCGCTTCGCTAAATCATTGTATATGGCATGTATGGGGTGGATTGTGGACAATCTTCTGAAGACACATCTTAGATCTTCCAATCTGCCGAGCTTAGCTTTGGAAAATGGTTCCATTATTCAACAAGCACAAACATTGTACTTTCCTATCTCACAGATTTATTGTTATTGGGAGAAAGCGCGATACACACATATATATCCCTTACAACGGAGCCCGGCCCAATCACCCTCAAATCTTTCTCCAAAACGTATTTGCACTGTCCTAGGGGGGGGGGGGGGGTAATTGTCCAAGGGGTAATTTTCCGGGGGGGGGGATGGGTGTGATTGTCCTCGGGTGGTAATTTTCCAGGGGGGAAGCAAAATTATTGTTCTTGGGGGTACCTGTCCCGCTGGTAATTTTTAGCGACAATGCTACGAAACAATGTTGAAAATAATTTGTTTTCTTTATCAAATAACAAGAATCTAGGAGTTATGTTGTATAAAACAAATGATGCATATTTTCATTCGTTCATTACAGGATCTATTCGCTCTTTTTGAGGACTGATTGCTTCATATGACAAAATGCATACAGCCTCAGCACGAGTGGCGATAGATAATTCGCATACATCATTTGTATATTAATGATATCTGGAAAATGAGGTATCCAATCATGGGATACGAGGGATTTCCTTCTCCGAAACACTATATTTTTTTCATCCTGAACTTACACATGTATCTGGCAGACTGTGTCGTAATTGTCGCCACATGATTTATCCTCCCATTCGGTATGTATAATACTAACAGCTACACACTGCTGAGTTAGCTCTCCACCAGGCTGGCCAGATTCCCAGTCTGAAAAAATAATAAAGGAGACGATCGCAAAGGCTTTTGGGAAATCAACTAAAGGGCAGGATATACGACACTTGCTCCTCCTACGATCGCTCCGCGTAACTTTCCTACACTAAACCAATTCTCAGCCTTACTTCAAACCTGAACCCAACCCTAACCCTAAACCTAACCATAACAATATATCTTTGGTGAAATAAAGCCCGAATCAATTGTCGCAGGACCAAAGTCGGTTCACCTAAAGGCAATTTCCATTTCCATTGAAATTAACATTTTGTACATGACAAATATAGCATTCATGTTCAGAATACGTAATATTTATTGTAATGCTCTCAGATTTCAATAACATATCATCAATGGTTACAAACAAAATCATAGGTTGCTTTTTCGAAAGTGTTGAGTTGAAAATATCCATAGTTTTAAATAAACTGCTGTCAGATAAGAGATAAATGCAAAAGACATAACAAAAGTACAAAAACAACACCAACAACTACTGAACAATTATAATCCTGAGTCAACAAGAGATGCTTATTAAACGACTTCACATAAATGACGATTAAGTATTTTGGGAAACTCACTTAAACATTATCAAGTAAATAAGAACCAACTTTGACTAAACAATTTGTCTTGTTCTAAAAAGTTCATATCAATCTTAAGTTAACATGGTTAACAGAATGTATGAGGACGGGTGCAGAAACAGTGTGAAAAATAAAGTAGCCTCAAAACAAAATGTACAATTTCCAAACAAAAAAGATGTTGTATTGCCCTTTGCGACCGACCCCAAAATCTTGAAATCTACGGTCGGCTTTTTAAAAAAGTTTTTTTTTTTACCGTTTTTTAGAAGAAAAAAAATGTATTAGAGCATTCAAAACTGAAAAATATTAGCCCAAGAGGGATTAAAATATAAATAAAAAGTAAAACAAAAAAGAGAAAGATTTCCGACCTACCGACCGACCCATGTTTTGGCACCTAAAGGGCAACACAACATCTTTTTTTTTTGACCTAATGTTAATTCTTACTCCTCGCAGGCGTTGTAGTTCCATTGGCGTCGATTACACAGGTGAACTCGCCTTCAACGACCCGATCGTTACAGTTGACCCATACGTACTCCTCTGTAATGCCCAGAAGTTCTTTAACTTCTCCGATCTCCGCCCCTGTGCTGACGAAGAGCAAAGATGTGTCCGCTGTTTCTGGTATAGGGGATACTGGGTTAAGGCCGCTGCAGTAGGCTATTGCGTCGTCGTAATCAAATTTTAATGGTGAGCGGTTGTAGCATCTAGCAGTCGAGTTGGAACAAGTCCATTGAGATGAATCTGTGGGTAAATGAAGGAGAGGACAAATGATGAATATTGTAAAGTTCTAGAACAAAGCAAAAGGGAAATCTAACCACTGACAGTTTCAAACAATGTCCATGCCACACATAATGAATACGGTTTGGTACCGGCGTCACATATATTACGGTTGTTCTTCCCATTTCACAACAATGCCCTGTCCATCCGGTGCCACAATCAAATGTGAAGCGTTGACGCTGTCCATGACCACTTATGAACAAGGGTTGCTGTCATATAGGCTACTTATTCAGGTCTCATTGAGGCCCTGTTCATCCCGTGTTACAAACACATGTAAAATCATCCTAGGTTTCAAAACAGTGTCCATGTAACATACATCAGTTCTATGGTTACTAAGGTTACAAGGAGGCCCTGGCCTTGAGGTGCCACAAAAACATGTGAGACAATTAAAAACGTATGAACACGGGTTATTTTGACATAGATCTACATTAATACAGCAGTACTTACCCAAATCACACCGAGATCCTATCCATCCTGTCTCGCAAACACATGAGTAACCATTGGTATTCTCAACACACTGTCCATGTAGCATGTATGAACACGGGTTGCTGTCACAAAGCATGACGGCTATGATGGCTGTGAAAATAAGAATAATAGAACTTAAAATCAAAAGCAGTTTTGAAAATGTTTGGTTAAATCTTCAGTTAGTTTAGAAACCATGCATTTAAAAATGGAAATGTTAAGATATTTCTTTCGTATACATTTTTAGTTAAAAATATAAGTCGTTCGAATAAATCTTGTTCATAAAATTGAATTATATCATGGTCTTTAAAAGATATATCACAATTTGAAAAATAAAGATGATAAGGCCAATCACTAGGCCTTATTAAAATTGCCATATAAAATTGCCTTCTTTTTTTCTTCTTTTAACTTCTACGTGTAAGTTTCTATGTGCGTTTGGCAACGCAGCTATAATTATAGACATATTTATTTGTCATAAATTTGTTAACGTTCACTCTTTTGTTTTTATGTTTTTACTTGTTTATTTAACATTTATTTATTTATTTCATTATCTATTTAGTTATATAGTTTTTGCTGCTGCGTTCCTAATAGGACACATGTTGCTCTGTCCATCAACATGTGGTGGCATCAGACATGAAGGGAGGGGAGGGGGAGTGATGGAGGCTATATCCCCCACCAAAGCCTCTGTTCCCCCTCCCTCTGTAAGCTAATATACATGCCAGGTCCAAGAGGGGCTTGAATGATTCACTTATCCTCCATCCCTTCCCCCTCAAAAAGAGAGAAAAAGAAACAAACATACAAACATCAGTTCCTTCAGCCTCCCCACCCCCTCCCCTGAGATTTAAAATCTCGTTGCCGTCACTGTCATTACCATGCAATATTAGTGGTGATCTGTTCATTAAACACAAAGTTCCACACTATTGAGCGCCATATTTCTAATTACGTTAATGCAATTATTAAATGGCATGAACTAATAATTCATCTCTTTGATCCTGTTGATTGAAGATGATAATGCAGTTAACTACTTACGTCGTCCGCAGTTCATAGCTTGCTCGCCGAACCTTGTCATGGTGGAAACGTCCTCGGTTCTCTCACATGAAGTGCTTTTGCATTTACGTCTCAAACAATCTATCAACAAGATAGGTTATAGAAAATAGTTCATCTCGGAAAATGTCAACAGGCATATGTACTCTAATCCCTAATCCCAATCATTTCCTTATGACCTGCATACTGGCATCTCAATGGCTGGAATCCACTTTGCATAAATTAATTACAAATAAATTTAAAAAACGTTGCTGAAAATTAGTAAACAAGTTTAGTAGAACGAAAAAAAAATGGACAAAAATCGGGCACGAATAATCCTTTTTTACTTTTCTGTTATCATAAATCCTTTTATGCAAAGAAATCTGGTCGAGAAATGAGGACAAATTACTTGGCCTTATCAAATTTAAAATGTATCATTCTTTATTTTATTCACTGCGAAATATTCATCTAAAATAACTAGATGACCAATAAAAACAGTTTAATTGATCAATGATTTATTTATCTACACAACGGCATTTGTGGATGGTTTCCCAGTACGTTACACAATCGGAAAATTAAGAAAAACAAGAAAATAGTCAACACATGTCAATTCCTGTGATGATGGTGTCGATGATAATGATGAGGATGAAAATAATGATGACGGCGATGATGATAGCGAAGGTGGTGATGTGATGATGTGGATAATGATGGTGATTATGGTGATGTTCATGATGAGGTTGACGGTGAAAATGATAATGATGTGATGACAGTGATAATGATGATGATAATGTTGATCATACTAATGGTGACTTAATGAAGATGAAAATGTCAATGATGATGATGAAGATGATTGTGATGATGATGAAGATTGAGATATTTAAAAACAATTAAAACATTTGATTCTAGTATTACAGAAAGGTTGAAAATATGTATTTATTTCTTTACCCGAAAACTGACATTTACGACGACCTCCAGTCCCACTATCGTAACACGTGATCGGTGACATCCCAGACACGTATGAAGAAATAACTACGAGGAGAAAAGTATAGATATTAGAAACTTAGAAATATATAGAAACTCTTTCATTTGTTTACTGGTTCAATGTATATTCAAACATGGTTTACCTGGCATTGTATTTGTATTATAGAACATAAACCAATCGGTGATATAAAACATTTTAGTTCAATCTCGTCGAAAATGCAGCTAAAACCAAATCTGTTCAATTCACAGAGTAAAAAACGCATATTTTAAAAATGCATGGATACTTTATGAATTTACATCACAATATTTTTCGTAAGTAATTGCAATAGTGTTCGTTATTATAATCTAGGATAATGACAATAAATATCAATATCATCCACTTACCAAAACATATTAACATGAAGAGGAACGTGTTTAATATGGCCTTGGGGGAGAAAATAGAGAACATAATTAGATACAATTCAGTTTTCACGAATTATAAAGAACTGAACATATATATAAGGGTCTTAATTCACTGAAATCAGTTAACACAAAAAAATGGGAAATCGAACTGTTTGGTGCAACTGCGAAATAATGAAACTTGACAATTCAGTCGAGGCTACTTTTGCGACATTTGTTGATGTAGACAATGTCACAAACACAGAATCGAGTAATTTATAAAAGAGCATGGTTAATGAAATAATGAAGTGATATGAGTAGAACATATTTTAAACTTTGAACTAGTTACAGATAAATTAAAACAATATAGACAAAGACATTTCAAATACATGTCGGATAACATTGATAATAAAAAGACATCACGACGTGTTTTCGTTACTTGAAAACTGCTAGATGCCAAAGGCGTATTTTCTTAAATTGCAATTAGTCCAGTCCGGCAAAATATCAATACGTCCGAAACCACCTGTTGAATAAAGTCCACTGCAGTGATGTGAGGAATAATGTTCAACGAAATATATTAAAAGCACAGGAAAATGTAAGTAGTGGAAAGCATTTAAACTTGCATGAATGATATGTTATTGTAATTTTGAAGATTAATATTTCTCTATTAATGTGCATTTAAGTAATACATTTAAAGGTTTTTAGTACTTACAGACATTCATTCATTCTTTCATTTTTGTATTTTCTTTTTTATGTAAATGTACATGAGCATTTAATTTAAATGGATAATGGCGCTATATAAATATCATGTATTATTATTATTATTATTAATAATAATAATAATAATACATAAGATTTATAAGGCGCCAAATCCACTTGACAGTCAAATGCTCAAGGCGCAGCTTGTGCAAAGGATGAAATACATACATGATACATTTATACAAAGTGCTATAGGAAAGGTACAGACATGAAAGGTTATGGTAATCAATTATAAGCTAAATTAAACAAATATTTCTTAAGATTGTTTTTTAACACTTCAGCAGAACTGCTATTCTTAATCCATTGAGGGCGAGTATTCCATAATGAAGGCCCAGCATGAGCGAAGGTTCGCTCCCCCACTTTGTTTTAACCCTAGGAGTAACAAGTAAGCTAGAGTTTTGAGAACTTAGCTGTCTAGAAGGAAAGTAATGCTTAATCAAGCCGATGTTATACTGCGGAGCAGAGACATGTATACAGTGAAATAATAGCAAAATAATCTTGAAAACAACACGTTTTTCTACGGGCAACCAATGGAGTGATTTGAGGACTGGTGTGATGTGACTGTATTTGTTGGACAGTGTCACGACACGAGCAGCAGCGTTCTGTAATCTTTGTAATTTTGCGAGTAGGTTGTGAGGTGAACTAAACAAAGGTTATGGTAATCAAAATTATTCAAGGTTTTTAGTGCTTATAGTGAACACAAATTGACAGCGGCCATGACAAGGAATTTATGTTTTTCATAATTTTGCATCTAAGTAACATATTGAAATAATTCAAATTCCCCAAATAATGTTAATATTACTAAACATTGTGAACACAATTTGGAATCCAAATGTTGAACCAAATTTGCACAATTTGCAAATAGGTGTTCATCATAAAGAAATCATACTCGTAATTTTATCTTAATTGTAAATTGCAAATGACTAAGTTTAACAAATCAAATACTCAAACTAATGTTTTTGAGCTCAGTGAACAAGATCGACACATTTTTAATCAATATTAAAAAAAAACTCTTTTGCAATTACTTTCGGGTAACCCCCTTAAATTAGGAAAGTTGTCAGGACTTAATCCATTAGGAAAGCGGTGAGAGGCAAAATATCAGGACTTTAAAGTTCAGAGATTTGCACAAGAGGATAAATGGTTGCTTTGGAAAAAACCGTTGCTAGGCAACAATTTTGGTTTCATATATTCATCAATTTAACTGCTTATAGTTATATAGTCGTAAGGCAGCATTTAATATTTTCATCTATTGTTGTTTTGTTCTTGGAATATATATATATATATATATATAATGAATACCTTAATCAATCAAATTCAAGTGCAAATAACTTATATTTATTAGTCGTATTCGATTAGTCCTGAAATTGATGTGGTCTATTCAGGGCTGGTTTCCATGGTTTCGCTACTAGATTCGACAATTTTCATGCTCAGTTACAAACAAAAAATCCGAATATTTCTTTTAGAATGAGATACGTTGTTGCTTTGATCCAGCCGGGGGGAGGAAACTTCAGAAATTAACAAAAATTCCGAAAGAGTCAAAATCTAACATGTACAATAAAAACGATGGGAATGCAATGATATACTTACCATATCTGAATGTGATGCTTGTAATTTCCTTTCTCAAATATTCTTTAGGGTAAAATTCACCAGCATATTACAGAGAATGTTAAATTTACTTGTCATTAATTCCGAAACACTCAATACATCCGTAGAGAAGTGCGATCATGCTAAATAATCAATTGTTGTGTTCCATTTGTTTGTGTGTGTGGATAGGGGAAGGACCAAAGTACTCAATCTCTAGACAAAATAACAGTATATAATGTCTATTTGAACCTCTGTAGCCTTCAGAACGAGAGATGATTATAACAAATAATCTTCTGGAATCGACTCTCCTCCATACAGATGGCAGTTTCTCAAGCAAGGCATCTGTACACTGCTATGACCGAGATGTAGGCCCTAAAATCAATTTTTGTCGGCAGTTATTATTTTGTTAGCTCATTGAAAATGAGATCGATGTGAATAAGAATATATAGGTCACATTATCCAAGCATGGATGTAACTCCTTCTGGTGTTCGAGTATCGTGTCATCAATCGGGCTTATGTGTAGGCTTATATTCTCCTGCCATTCAAACATAAAAACCTTCAAAATATGCTAATCCCGTTCGTTTGAAAGTATTTCAGCTTCCGATTCACAACGCGCGAGCTCGTTACAAAACCGGTACTATTGATGCCTAACGTACTGGTAATTATTTCCGATTGGCATTTCAATATTAATTTAACAGTCTGGTATGTTGATAATAACTTTAATGAAGCAAAGAAAAGCCATCTATAGTCTTTAGAAAAAGCCAGATTCGTCATGGCAACAATATAATATCACGAAGGTCATAAATACAGATGCAGGCTTTCCTATTTAAAGAGGAGACTTGTTTTGTAATGAAAGGGTGTGCCCATGCATTTAAGTATTAAAACGAGGGATGGAAAAACATATCGCTTTTGATGAGTTTTGGATTGTGGTGACGCGAAACTTTTCAACTCATAAAAAGGGTGCCGTGATCTCGAAAATGGGGTTGACAACGCGCTGATCTAGTAGACTATAGGTTAGTGCACCCCCCCCCCCAATAACTGAGCCCATGCTATGCCACTAACGGTTACTATGGAAACGAACAAGTTGTCTTCGAACGTGATATCGAAAAAGAACAAAACGTATTTTTTCTGAAGTGTCATTGATTTCATTCCGGTCATATTGTATTTCTTTCATATAAATTTTACATTACCTTAAGTGCTCTATTCAAGCGATGTAATAGGTTCTATGGTCCATGCAGTAAATATGTATTGTCAATTTAACAATGGTATATGGATACATAAATAGACATATACATGCATACCGAAGACAAACCACTACCCCTTCCTTTCATCGATGACACCATGCCAGCTATCCAACAATTAACGATATCAAAAGATGAATCAAGAAACAATACAATTATGGTGCGCTCAACGTAAAACGTTTTTATTTTTCTAAAACATTATAGCTTATACATTTCCCAAATCTAGGTGTCAGGGGCTGCATGCTGTTTTACGGTTTGAAAGCTCTATTTGCCATGTTTATTTGTCTTTCATTATAACTTAATTTCGATCTTTTTTAACATTAGGGAGGGCGGCTATTTCGCCCCTAGATCCACCTAAGGGTTATAAAGTGTATTTGCTCCCCCCTCTCTCTCTCTCTCTCTCTCTCTCTCTCTCTCTCATTATCTCTCTCTCTCTTTCTCTCTCACACACTCTCTCTCTCTCTCTGTTAACCACCTCCCCACCTCTCTCTCTCTCTTTTTCTCACTTTCTCTCTCTCTCTCTTTCTCAACTCTCTTCCCTTTCTCCCACTCCTTCTCTTCCCCTCTCTATTTACGCCCCTATAGAGTATTGTGAAACAAGTCAGGGTTAAAAACGCGCTGATCTAGTAGACTAAAGGTAAGTGCACCCCCCCCCCAATAACTGGGCCCATGCTATGCCACTAACGGTTATTATGGAAACGAACAAGTTGTCTTCGAACGTGATATCGAAAAAGAACAAAACGTATTTTTTCTGAAGTGTCATTGATTTCATTCCAGTCATATTGTATTTCTTTCATATAAATTTTACATTACCTTAAGTGCTCTATTCAAGCGATGTAATAGGTTCTATGGTCCATGCAGTAAATATGTATTGTCAATTTAACAATGGTATATGGATACATAAATAGACATATACATGCATACCGAAGACAAACCACTACCCCTTCCTTTCATCGATGACACCATGCCAGCTATCCAACATTAACGATATCAAAAGATGAATCAAGAAACAATACAATTATGGTGCGCTCAACGTAAAACGTTTTTATTTTTCTAAAAAATTATAGCTTATACATTTCCCAAATCTAGGTGTCAGGGGCTGCATGCTGTTTTACGGTTTGAAAGCTCTATTTGCCATGTTTATTTGTCTTTCATTATAACTTAATTTCGATCTTTTTTAACATTAGGGAGGGCGGCTATTTCGCCCCTAGATCCACCTAAGGGTTATAAAGTGTATTTGCTCCCCCTCTCTCTCTCCCTCTCTCTCTCTCTCTCTCTCTCTCTCTCTCTCATTATCTCTCTCTCTCTTTCTCTCTCACACACTCTCTCTCTCTCTCTGTTAACCACCTCCCCACCTCTCTCTCTCTCTTTTTCTCACTTTCTCTCTCTCTCTCTTTCTCAACTCTCTTCCCTTTCTCCCACTCCTTCTCTTCCCCTCTCTATTTACGCCCCTATATAGTATTGTGAAACAAGTCAGGGTTGAAAACGCGCTGATCTAGTAGACTAAAGGTAAGTGCACCCCCCCCCCCAATAACTGAGCCCATGCTATGCCACTAACGGTTATTATGGAAACGAACAAGTTGTCGAAAATAATGCTATGCCACTAACGGTTATTATGGAAACGAACAAGTTGTCTTCGAACGTGATATCGAAAAAGAACAAAACGTATTTTTTCTGAAGTGTCATTGATTTCATTCCAGTCATATTGTATTTCTTTCATATAAATTTTACATTACCTTAAGTGCTCTATTCAAGCGATGTAATAGGTTCTATGGTCCATGCATATTATTAATAAAACAATGAACAAGTTGTCTTCGAACGTGATATCGAAAAAGAACAAAACGTATTTTTCTGAAGTGTCATTGATTTCATTCCAGTCATATTTTTTTTTCTTTCATATAAATTTTACATTACCTTAAGTGCTCTATTCAAGCGATGTAATAGGTTCTATGGTCCATGCAGTAAATATGTATTGTCAATTTAACAATGGTATATGGATACATAAATAGACATATACATGCATACCGAAGACAAACCACTACCCCTTCCTTTCATCGATGACACCATGCCAGCTATCCAACAATTAACGATATCAAAAGATGAATCAAGAAACAATACAATTATGGTGCGCTCAACGTAAAACGTTTTTATTTTTCTAAAAAATTATAGCTTATACATTTCCCAAATCTAGGTGTCAGGGGCTGCATGCTGTTTTACGGTAACTCTTTCAACTGGACAATACACAACGAAATAGCCCAAAAAATACATGCTGATAGACAAGAGTTCATTAATTTGATTAAGTAAACTTTATTCATGTTGTAAGCACTCAACCATATATCATTAGAAAGGTAAGATTCTGAATTTTCATTTTACGCAACTGAAAGACTAATTAACATCAATATGCTAATTTTATGATAATTTGCATATTATTAATAAAACAATGAAAATTAACTTTTTTACTCAATTTCAGGATTCCAGTGCTAATTACACCATAAAGACAATGCTTATTATTCTCAAAATTGATATTATGGGAAAGGATAAATTCCAAACAAGAACCTCAAAAAAAAGAACTAACGATTTCGACAAAAAATGACTTTTTTGCGATTTTTTTTCTGAAAAATGAATATTTATATATTAGAGTATTACTTACTGTGATTTTTGGACAAAATAATTTTTTTTAGAAAAGTGAATCAACTTCATCTCCATTCAACTTTAAAGAGGTACTTAACATAGTATGGTTTACCAATTAACTGTGTAAAAATTATTTTACAAAAACCGTTTTGTTGTAAATCATTAAATTTGTTTAATTATGCAAATGAGGTAATTATAATATGGATGCATAATTCATATATCTAAGTATGCAATAGTAACCATATTGAACGTTCACATTTTTCAGAGTTAATTATACGATGATGGAGACAATGCCATTTGTTGTTGAAGTTGCAGTTACATGTACAACAAAATACCTGTTCCACAGAACAAATATGCAAAAAGAATGTGCTTCTTGGTGTTGCAAAGTACAAATTTGTGTAATTATGCAAAATATGTTATACAAATTACCATATTATGAATATTCATGTTTTATCAATATGCAATTTGTAAACACAGATTAATTTTTTAGCGTTGATTTTTACCATGCAATCATGGAGACAGTGCCAAGTGTTCTCCTAGTTGTAGTTTCAAGAAAGAAATCATAACTGTTTCATGAAGTACATGTATGTAATAACAAGAAGTTCTTATGGTCATGAAAAATTGAATTATTATACATAATGAATACTCTAATATTTCCTTTAAAAAAATACGCAAAGTTGGAAAGTCAGGTGAGTCAAACAGTAGTCTACTTTGAAAATGTACTCTAGCTGGCTAATATCAATGAGCTTATATGTTGTACTTCATAACTACATGTATTTCAGGTTTTCAAATAACATACATGTACATGTAGATGTATTACTCACTTGTTTTCATTCAAATAAATTCCCAAACAACTGATCTTTCTGTCTCTACTGTCGTTTCTTTGACTCCTTTTTATTTCCTGAATATTTTAAACTCTTTTTCCTTGTGAAACCTGGCATAGCAATTCCGTTTCTTGGTACAGCACAAATACCTATCACATTTTTCACACTTGGTGTCACTCTTGAAAGCATTTTTTCCCATTCCTCCCTCATAACACACTTTACATGTTCTTCTTTCTTTAGTTACTTCTGGAAGATGATACTCTTCCTCCTCCACACTCATACTTTTGACATGGCTAGGATGTTTAGACAAAGCATACAAAGGTACAAGCTGATCTGATTTTATACCCCCTAACTGTTGACACAGCTCTTCGCGAAACTGTCTCTGACCATAATGAGCCGGTTTAGCTATATTATACACATCTTTCCACTGAATGAACAAAACATATGCATTCACAATTGAAATATCAACGAAGTGAAAAAAAAGGGTTTTCCAATACTTGTGTGTTTGACGAAGGATATCATATTTCCCAATGAGCTGGTCAGACTTATCTACGCCCCCCATATTTTGATTATATGCCCCCACTAAATTTGGCCGCCGCACCAATTTCCTATGGAAAGTCCCATTTTCTTTGACTCTACGTAAGCAATAACCGAAGTCTGAGGCTGAATGCATCGATGACAAAAAACTAATAAGCTTATTGTCCTTCCACTGAAGAATAACAATGTCATTATCCCTCTGCCACCTCATATTGCCACGTGATGCTCGTTTTCCCCATTCTACTGATGTATCTTTAAAATCCTTTGGAAACCCTTTTCTTGTTTTGTTTACAGTCCCACAAGCAAAAATATTCATCTTCTTCAAATCACCTACAAGTTTTGAAGAAGTGTAAAAGTTATCAATGAATAACTTGTATCCCTGATGAGAAAGTTCTGAACACAATTCTAAAACCACATCATAGCTCAATCCATTCTCACTTCTTTTAGCATTTTTGCCAACATAGACATCAAAGTTCCACGTATACCCAGTGGATGATTCTGCCAGCACCCACAATTTAAAACCCCACTTGGTAGGCTTGTCACGTATATACTGGCGAAAATGAAATCTTGCTTTAGATCTCACCATACGTTCGTCAATTGCGATATTTTCTCCAGGCTGATAAAGTGCTTTGCAAGTCTTCTTCATGTGATCAAGTAAAAAACGCACTTTGCGTAATGGATCTTGTGGGTCTTCAGATCTGTGGTCAACTATGTGTAAAAATGACATGAGACCCTTGAATCTATCTCTGGCTGGTATAAATGCCCTTGCCCATGAACCGTGATATGGAAATAGTGTTGCCCAATACGAGTCTACATCTGGCAGTTGGACTAGTCCCATATATATGAGTAAGCCGAGGAGACTCCAGAACTCATCGCAAGTCAAATCTTTCCAGCTTCCATCGGGCTGCGCGTAGGTGCGTTTTGTTGCAATGTTCGCATTAGCATAGATGTTGGTGTATTCCACAAGGTTTTCCACGACCTGGACAGTAAAATAAAGTTTGAAAAAATCAATCGCCCTTGTGAATACACTTGCTGCTCCCCGCGTTCGCACGTTATCAAGTTGAATTCCTGGCGGATTCTTCGGACGAAACTTCTTTGCTGCCTTCGATGGGCCACCATCATCTTTGTCCTCATAGCTCTTGTACTTCTTTGCAGGACTGCAACAAGAAAACAGGGATGAAAATGTTTATTTCAAATGATTATTTGCTAACTGAGCAACTGTAGAGCCAGGTCAAGCATCTACACCTAACCTACGTCTACTACTGTATCATGTGTACAGTATTTTCTACTGCTGCAAATAATATTCAAACTGGTCTAGATTAAACTAAAGCTAGACCAAAAAATATAGTTGGTACCCTCATTTAGTCAAGGAAGGTCTAAATTTATAATACTCGTTTTGTAAAGAGCATTCCATAATGAATTTTGTTGACATGACTGCATTTAGCAGACGACATAATGTGCAGTCCCACATGTACATTTTTGTGTAATGAAAAAAAAAAAAATTCACGAAAAGTACTTCTGAATGTTTAGAAAATAATACAAAATACAGATTTAGAATACATGTTACATAAAGAAATTATAATTGAATGGTTATAATTACATATTTCCTCACAATATATGATTTACATTGATAATTTCAACTGAAAATCGATGTCATAACCAAACCGGAAGTTGAAAATTTAAATGGCCAGATCGGCCTTGCAGGTTTCAACTGTTTCAAGTGCATGAAACGATATGCATCAAAAACAAAAACTAATCGGTAAAATTTTATGAAATTATCCAATCCTTCAAAACTAATCAAATTGTGGCAATCATAATATTTTCTACGGGAAAATATCCCAATTCGATTTGAAAATAAACTGCAAAGATACAAAAAAAAGCCATAACTTACGGTTTTTTCTTCTTTGTTGATGCAGAGCTCCGTGCACGTGTACGTGAATTCCTATTGCTGGTGTGTGTTGATGTTGACGGTGCCTCTTCCGAGTCTTCGTCGGTGGATAATTCACTTGAAGTTTCAGAAATATCGCTTGATTGGCCTAACAATTGCTCATCCATATTTAATTCTTCTTCAGAATCCATCTCTGAGTTCTGATCGACCGTTTGGGGATCCATACTGATGTTCTAAAATGACGATTTGATGTGGAAAATGCAACAATTCTTCGCACGCTGACTGCGTTGCGCACACAGGGACACTTCGTGAACGATCGTGAATGATCGTTTTGTGTATGCAAATTAGAAACCGCCGAAAGGGGCCGAGCATTACCGGGAAATACCTTATTTGGATATCAGTCGAAAGCTTTCGATTCAAGCTTTCTTTTGTTACCTCACTCGAGGTTTTACGACTTCATACGGAAACTCACGAAGCATCGCAAATTCATTTATAATTTTACCGGTCATATTTGACCGGCGATTGCGATGTCCGTTGAAAGAGAGTAAAAGCTCTATTTGCCATGTTTATTTGTCTTTCATTATAACTTAATTTCGATCTTTTTTAACATAATGGAGGGCGGCTTTTTCGCACCTCGATCCACCTTATGGGTTATAAAGTGAATTTGCTCTCCCGTCTCTCTCTCTCTCTCTCTATCTCTCTGTTAACCACCTACCCATCTCTCTCTCTTTGTTCTCCCTTTCTCTCTTTCTCTCTTTCTCAACTCTCCTCTCTTTCTATTTACGCCCCTATAGAGTATGGTGAAACAAGAAAGGGTGTATACAGTTATGGCAAGAGAACTAATGATAATGATAATAATAATAATAATATTTAATTTTTATATAGCGCTTAATACAAATGTCTCTAAGCGCTTTACAAATATACTATTACCCCGGTCATTGGATTCAGTGCTTGCCCGCACACACTGTGTGCACAATCTCCAGTCCCTGGGGAGCATTCCAGCCAGGCGTTACTTGACGCTCACAAGCTGTTTGACCAACAATGACGGTCGCATCCTACCGGGTACCCATTTGACACCTGGGTGGAGAGTAGCAAGTGCAGCTTAATATCTTGCCAAAGGATATTAGTGCCGTGTCAGGATTCGAACCCTCGACCTTCGCATCTCCAGTCAAGCGCCTTAAACCACTCGACCACGACACTGATGTAATGCATGTAATGCACAATAACAATAATACTAGCTACATTCTTTTCGCATATATACATTCCCAAGGGATTCTCAAGGCATCTACAAATTCGGGTTACTTTTTCAAAACCAAATGACGTACTCGCATCCTGTCTTAAAATTAGATTTACAGTGTATATATTCACACAATAATTCTACTACAAAACATAGATATATTGATATCAGTATTCCCTGTACAATGTACATTTATATCAAAATTGCACTTTTCTAAAATAAGATAATTTACTGTTCTCAAACCTTACTGTCTCATTCTATACCATACAGTGATGAAAAAACCCACAATAGAATACAATACAAACCGTGTACAATTCCTAAATAACTTCTTTGGACATATATATATATAAATATTATAAGTATTAACAAAATGTATTAGACTTGTATTCGCCCTCTCCTCTATCATAGTTTTACTACTCCTAAACGACTTCTTCTGACATAATATATATATATAAATATATATACATATATATCATCAGTATTACCAAATGCATTAGACTTGTATTTGCCCTCTCCTTTATCACAGTTTAAGAATTTTGGGAAATTTTGAAAACTAAAACCTCGATGAAGTCATTTGTTTATCCCCTTTTCCGTTTAAAAAATTAGTATATGCTTTATCGCCTCCTTTCCTTTCATTAAAATTTTGCAAATTCTAGAAAGTGAAATTTAAAGTCGTAATGAACTGTATTGTTCGTGCTATATTTTAATTTTTATCTACATACAATGTAGGATCAATGTTAACAAAATAATATTATTTTTCTTGTTTTCTCTTTCTCTTTCATATCATTTTTACAAATTCTAGAAATGAAAACTAAAAACCCTTCACTCAATTTTGTTTGTTTCTTTATAATATTTTTCATTATCGTTGTCTTATTGCCTCCTTTCATTTCATTAGTCGAGCAAGAGAAAGTTTAAATCGCAATGAACTCAATTTTTCAAACTACTTGTCCTTTTTAAATTTCAACTATTAACAAATTTACACGTATTAGACTTATTTTTAACTCATTTTAAGCAAAAGCTAAAAAAAAATAGTCATGGATACAAATGTTCATCTCTTTTTTAATTGGCAGGAGCAAGACCCGCTTCAACGAGGAATGTAGTCACGATTATCAATAGACAACAAAGAAGATCCTCTATCAAGGGAAGTGACAGATCGACGCCTTGGCATGAGCGGAAATCGGAGGGGACAGTGTGAAGCGCCCTAAGATTTTCAAGAGTTTCTAAGTTGTGAAATGTATAAGTTAAAATATCTTACTCTTCGAGAATCTACAGTCGGCGTACTGGTAATATGTGACTGTGATGTTATTTTGATCAAGAGTCATTTGCAGTTTTACTCAAATATCATAAATTACAAACTGACTTCCTAAATTGTGTACTCTCCTCTCTAACAAGACATGCGCGGAAGATGTTAATCATGTTGTTCCTTTAGAGAAGACATTCAAAGGAAACCGAGTAAAACTAGTCTGTACAAAATGGAATTGAGAAAAAATATATTTTTCTCATAAGGTATAAGTACATGGGATTTGCTTTACAGTATTTGATGGTGATGTAACGAATATACCCATTAGAGATTCACATAATTACTTCCAAAAGGTAAGATCACAAAGTTTAAAAACGCTTGTCTCTTTTGGGAAGCTCCACTGTTACGAAATATATAGTTTAATTTTTTCCACTGGACCACGTGGAAAATGTTAAAACAAAAAATAAAATTTGACCTCAGTTGTTAATACCGAATCTTTAGAATTAAACGTAAGATTCCTTTTCAGTAGGAACATTGTATCTTGATTGTAAATCATTGCGAACGGTCTTATATGCTTCATATGCAATCATGGCTGAATGAATACCATACAGCGATGTTAGGGGCTCTAGAAGGACACCAATGATCTTGCCTTGGGTATGTCCGTAAAATGTTGTCAGCTCTACCCACGAAGCAATTTCCAAACTATCAATCGCCCACTGAGTCGCGTTGAGGATACCGGTGTAGATCAGGCAAATGAACGTCCATCTCGCTTGATCCGTACCAACAATCTTCTGCCGCTGAACGACGACTAAGAAGGATGTCATGACCCAGGCTAAGTAGGTCTGGAAGATGGCGAATATACCAGTGTAACAAGCGAGAACTGTGTTCTCACGGGGGCGGGAGATTTCTGCAAGAATCCCTACTGCACTGGCAAAGCGGAATATGTTCAACGTGAAAATACCAACACAGCTTATCAGGATAACGCGGTCGTGTTGTCCTAACAAACCCGATACAAGAGATACTGAATGTCTCGGATGAAAAGTCTTGGCGCTATCAGTCAGGAATATACGAAAGTGGTACATGACCAGCAAAGGCAGATGGAATACGATATGCAGGAACCATTTTAGATATGTTAGAGTAATTTCGGTTGAAGGCAGTGATTCCTTTAATCCCAAGCTGGAATATTCAAAAACTTGGCGTAAGGAAAAATAAGTGATGCCTAGAAATACATAGAAGGCCACTGTGAAAGTGATATTCAGTGGGGGTTTTCGGAATTCGCTTTCTTTTCGGTCTTTTGATTTTGGCACGAGACTTCGTCTTTCTTCTTTAGATGATCCTAACAAAAGGAACTTCAACTTTCTGCAGCGGAAGATATTCTTCAGCCAAGCACGGATCGTTCCCCATAATGGTCCAACGTAGGTTGGACCGAGACTCTGAATTTGTGAGGTGCTTTGAGCCGTCTTCAGAAGGGCTCCTGGAAATGTAGAGTACCACATCTGCCATATAATTGCAGCAGCAATAATGGCACATTCAGCGTAGAAAGGGGTCAGAGTTATCACATGTCGTTTTCTAAAAAGTCCGAAGTTTCCGGGAAGGACACAAGGAAAGTCTGACTGAGCGTATTTTGAAGACGCCAATTCACCTAAGGGATATAATATATGGCCGATGGCGATCCATAAGCAAGCGGCAAACATTCCTGCTAGGGGGAAAGTAAACTTTTGTTTGTCGACGAATGCTGCATCATAGTAGTTTCTGAGGAATAGCATCCACAATATTATTACAGTGGCCAATGTGAAATTTTGCAGCAATTGTCCTACAAGAACAACATTGGCAACTACGGAATTGTCAAACTTTATGAGGCACATGATGTTAGCAATAGTTGGTATGGGAAGGTTGATCCCGGCTATTGTGCCAAAAATGTAGAAGGTGTTCAGCAGAGACATGTGTGGTTTGTGGTACAGTCGTTGTACCTCTCTGATAGGATTCGCCCTCCTATCCGGAGAAGACGACAGAGGTGAAACTATATTTTTCAGTTCGGTCTCACCATCTTCATCGTTATCCGTAAGGTGCGGTAGAAGGCCAACGGCATGGGCACAGTGTCGGCATCTCCATGGCCAAAAGACTTCCTGCTTCCTATGAAAACTGTCTCTCTTTCGAACAAAATACCATACAAAAATTCCTAAGACTATCAGGATGACTGTGAGACAGGACCAAGTGATGACGTAGGTTAAGTCCTCGCGTGGCGAATCTTTGTCGTTTACTTCAAACGGCATGTTTTGGAGGACAGCGGCGCATATTCCCAAACTGATTATAAAGCACAGCAACAACGAGCCTTGGTAGAGAGACCGTTTTACCCCGGCATTTGCCTGCTTTGAATTACACTCCATTTCTTTCACTTCTTGCGGAGTTCAATAATTACTGGGAGCAAGTTCGTCGTTCAGCTTCTCTTCTCCTTCACTCGATACAAAATTGTATAAAATACTAACAAAATCTGACTGGAAAATCGGAGTTTCTATTCAACCCAATCTTCGAAACTGACTGCTTGAGCTAGGCCAAATCATAGAGTTATAACTGTTTTTATGATTCAGAAGCTGATGCATATGCTTTGTCATTTGAAAGGAAAAGGGAAAAAAATACAAAAATTACATGTCACTTGATGATAGACACACCTGATATCTATAATCCCTAATAGAGAGTGTACAGCGAAACCGAAACATCCATAAACAACTTGTTTAGCATCACCATGTGAACGATGAATGGACCAATTCGTAGTTAGCACATGATACGAATGACCCCAAATATCCACAGATCTTTTACTCATGGAGAAGTCCCACTTTGTGTATTTTAGAATAATCAATGCCAAAGTCATGAATGTGCTTCATGAATAGCTTTTGTTTGCCCTCTTGTATCATAGAATGTACCGTCGGTGCACAAATGAATAATGATTACATAACATGAGCACGTATTAATATTAATCTCGGTGGGTTTTACAATTTTATCACAAATTACCTTTATCGGCTCATGCGCAGATTGTAATCTTTTGTATGAATGTGGATTGAAAATATTTAAGGGATTTCTTGTTGTTGTTTTTTATTCATCGGCAGCAGGATGGTAAATAATGGATATAAATGTGTAATGTTGGTACTTCGATCACAATCAGCGGCGCAACAGGGGATGGGGGAATAAGTGATGACATAATCACCTCTTTACAATGTCTGAAAATCTGAGATTTTTCTCAGATGGTTTAAGCCACGTCGAACAAAATATGGACTCTTTTCTTTGAGTGGGCTTTTACTTGCATTACATCCCGTGGTCACATTTTGATGAGGAAGCAATACTTCATTTATCCACATCCGAACGGCCCGTATATAACTAAGGCACGTAATTTCAACTAAAAATGGCGGGATCAAAATTTCTAACATGCTTTTACATTTGTTGACACTACCAAAGACGCTACAAAGACGAATTCACATTCCAATCATACCATATTTTAGTTGAAGTGACGTGCTTTTCACAATAGGTCAAGGATCCAATCAAATCTTTGGATTTTCCCTTAGTTATTAACGATTGGTTGACTTTTCCCATATGACCAATTGTCATCATCTCCACCCGTGATCTAATTTGTACCATTCAACAAAGTCAACTCGTAAGGTTAAATGCACGGTTATTATACCCCCTTCACATACACGGATTATTCTTACGAGTCCTTACGGATCGCACAAATTCACGGATCTTTCACGGATCCTTACGATTTCGCCACTTTTACGACCGGTTTAAGAGTTATTACGAGCTGTTTGCGGTTTATTACGGATTATTACGAGTTATTACGATGTATTTACGGCAACAGTCCACGATTTGTTACGAGTTGTCACGGATAACTACGAGCAACTAACGTGTTAGTTACGACCTGTTTACGTGTTGTTACGAATAGTTACGAGTAAGTTACGAGTATTTACGAGTCCTTACGATTTTTAGCCAAAAAATAACAACTGAAAATAAAGTGTTCGAATTTGCAGCTTTTATACCTTTCCCCAAATCGTAAACAGTTCGTAAGCATACGTAAAGTATACGTATTTATTCGTAAAGTACTCGTGACTACACGTAAAATGCTCGTAAGGCCATCGTAAAATGACCCGAATAAAATCGTAAACGACACGTAAGCACACGCAACCATCCTTAAACTGCTCGCAATAATCCGTAAATAATCCGTAAACAAATCGTAAACTTACCGTAACGAATCGTTACAAAAATCTGTTACGAGTCATTAACGGATTCTTGCGAGCAGTTTACGGATGGGTACGTGTTGTTGCGAGCGGTTTACGGATGGTTAGGGATTGTTACGAGCTATTTACGAGCTATTTACGGAGAAATCAATCCGTGGACACTCGTAAGAAGATTTTTGACATGTCAAAAAATGTGCCTCTCCTTTCACGGATCCTCAAAAGTGCCTACGAGTTGTTGCGAGTTGTGACGAGTTATTTACGGATACCAGCGAGTTATTTACGGATGCTTGCGATTGACTACGAGTTGGCGATCCGTAAGGACTCGTAAGAAAAATCCGTGTATGTGAAGGGGGTATAAACTAACTGCTCATACTGACGGAAAGAATGGAAAATAAAGAAGAAGTGAGACACATTTGTTTATAGCAACAGGAATAAAGACATTTCTACTCATACCGTAAAATCTCTGTTACATCATTATTCTCGAAGTTTTCTTTTCCCTTCACGGGGGACAAGAATAAAGGTGAGATGCAAAAAAAAAAGAACTTCTGTCATATGAGCAATAGGGTGGATGTTCTAGAAAAGCTGGTGATTAATCATAAAGCTGAGAATGATCCGTCAGCGGCGTTGCGGATATAACGATACTACGTTACGGAGAATAATACTAGAATGGTAGACCTCAAAAAGAGAGTGGGTGCTCTAGACAGGTTGGTGATTAATGATCCGTCAAAGACGTTGCGGATATAACGATGCGGCGTTATGTCTAGGTCACATTAGCCTTTAAACAAGGCCACATGTCTGATAGACGTCGAGCGACTAAAAAGAGACTAATCGCGAAAACCTCAGTGAACGCCAGTGCGAATTGTCACTCCGGTATCTAGACTCATCTCAGCCGCTTAGCCAGAGTCACGAGGCCTTGTCAAAAGGCTAAGGTCACATTTGCTCTACAGCTAGGATACGGCGCACAGTGGGCCAGGGAGGAACCAAAGTGCGCCAAAACTCATTTTGGTGATTTTTTTGTTCTTGCCCAGTTGAAAGATAATACATTTAAGAATACCTCAGTAAAATATTGAATAGGCCGTCAAACGCACCTTTTTCGATCTTTACTCTGACATCAATCATGAAATTATGTCTGATCTCACGGAAAAAGTAGAGAAGTGCATGTTATATACCCGACACAAGCCTATGCTTTTCAAGATTTCCATCTTCTTTCTCAAAGCTTGTATTAAGCTCTGTAAATTGTTTAAGTTCCTATAATACATATACATATCGGTCACCTGACTTTTATTGACATGGAAAACTGAAAGAGAAATGGAAGAAAGCAAATGCTACTTTGAACTCGAACTTGAAAAGGGGGCAATCTTGTCGAAGTAAAGATCAAAACAAATAGTGGATGCTACGACATTTTCAATGATACAAAAAGACTGTGACAATAATCATGATTTGATCATGACTTTTATTGTTCCCTTTTACACACAGAATATGAAACAGATGATTCGTTGGAAGATATTACACGGTATTACTACGTGTTTGTTTCGTTCTTTTCCCCTGATAAGTACTGAGCAGTGCTTTGGTCCTTCGCATGCTTGAAAATCCCATGTCTGTTGTGGTATCACAAACATTCTGTATGCAAGAAATCACATTTGATTTCATGTATGATGATGATGAAATATAATGACAATAATGATAGGATTAACGATGACGATGATGATAATGATGATGTTAATAATGATGTTAATAATAATAACAATAATAATAATAATAATAATTATGAAAGGTGCTTCAGAGGGTTGTTGATTTGCTTTTGCTCGATTACAACTTAAAGCATTCTAACCTCCATATTTCTTATCAGATGTTCAAGGTTACGAATGATTTTATTATTTTGTTTTCTCTTTGAAAAATCTCAATCACAGTCTTACCGGTGTCTTCTGAAGTAATCGATAGGGCAAACTCATGTCGTTCGGATGGACTTGGCTTGAATTACACACTACCAATGTTAAGGAGTGTATGAACATACAGAAATCTGATGGCAGCCTGGTACAGACCATCCCAAAGCTCATATCTCTTCACATTGATGCTAGATGCCCTATAAGAAAGGGTTCACCAGGAAAATCTCACACCTAAAGGCCCGAATTCACAAAGCAAGGTTTGAGCTCAGCCAAGGTTTGAGCTCAAACCTCCTTTTGTTTCGCCAAACCTCCTTTTGTTCTTTACAAACCAGGTTTGTAAAAAACGCGTAAAACGCGTCATATGACGTACGAAACCAAGGTTTGTCGACAAACCTCCTTTGTGAATTCGGGCCACAGAGTTTGCAGACACCATGGTAAATACCGTGCTAAACATAGATGTAACTAACCCTCTTCATCGCTTTATGCCATCACATTTTATGAAGTAGTTATAGTATATACAAGAAAATCTACTCCTTGTCAGGGGGCAAAGAAAAGTTTAAGGGTATATTCCTTATTCGGCCCTCCCCCCCCCCCTATTTGACAACAAAACAAAACATGTATGAATAAGGTGAGATTCGGTCCTTAATTTCAAGGTAGCCCGTTCAACTGTGATGCCTCCTTCATGCTAACGATGTTCTCACTCTCAGTATATTACATGTCCGGTTTAAGTTTCCACTTCATATTCAGTCGTCAATAAAACTTGTATTTTGAATCATTAATAAATCCCTTAATTTGCTCCTTAGTCCAATAAATATTCTTGATTCTGTTCACGTTCCTGCCCCTATTCACTAAATGTGTGTTCATATATCAGCGTTTTGACATAGGATTGAACTATTTCATCACTATTTTTACTAATCTATCGAGCAAATATAGCCGTTGGTTTAAATAGTCCTAATTGACGCTTCTTCTTACACTAGTTGAAATTCACTAACATGCAAAGTAAACGTTTTCTTCAACTTTTATCGATAAACATTCAAGCAAACATGAATATATAGTCTGTACGAGATAAAGGCATTCTATGTTGCCATTGATGATATATACAGACATACATACAGTACTGAACAGAAAACTCCGATAAGAGCCTTGTTTGCGAGTTCTAACATTTTCGATCACTTTATTATGACCATCGTCAACAACTGAAACATGTGACTTAATGTGTTGCATTTAAATAGGCAACACTTAAATTGTATGACAATTTAATATTGAGTGATCTCAAACCAACATAACGACATTAATGTATACTCCAAACGAGAGTGAAAAGAGGTAATTGACAAAATACTGAAGAGTAAAGAAAAGTAATTGGGAGAGTAGAATAAACAATGTTTACATAAGGAACGTTCAAACAACAAGGTATTACAATCTACAGACTGCAAAGGGGGACATCAGATGGTATATAAATACAAAAAAAAGATGGATTCAAGAGGTTCAGATAATTAAAAAGTGGGAAACGTCCTAGGCGGAATGTTGCTGAATGTTTGGAGTTCAGTTCAGTTTAGTTTGTTTTATTATCATATCGCAGCCTCAGCTGAATTACATGACAATTTACAATCAGATTAAAAATAAAATCACATTTCTTTTCTAAAAAAAAAAAAAAAAAATGCCCCTCGCATTCATCTAGTACCGCTCCTGGTAATAATGAGGCCGATGCCGATCATGATAGGCTGTAGAAGATCGACAAAAGCAAAAAAAGAAGACAAGAACAAGAACAAGCATTATAATTTAATGAAGTTCATAATAAAAAGCAGCCTTTGAGATTTATATACTGTTAGACAATTGTTTTTTTATGCGCTATACATTTCTTATTGCTGTTTGCCGATCTTATTGCCGTTCACCGATCAGGTCTGTGAAGGTATTCATTGCAATGAGTTTGCACTGCACGATGTCACCCTCACACGGCGCGTCAGTGTATGCTACTATGTGTATGCTACTATGTTTATCAACTAGGGGACCTACGATAATGGGGATTAATGCCTCACAAAAGGGCACTAATATAACTGATCAACACGGCTTTGATCCTGGGGCCTCACAGTAACGGGGCTTTTTTTGCTTTGCTACTGAATCATGACTGTACGCATCGGGGGCTAGGGTAGGGGGCAGCCCCCACAAATTAAAAAAAAAAAAAATGTAATAAATTAATTATCAGTAATTCATTGCATATTCCCCCGGTCCGCAACAGGAAAATTCCTCTGTACGGCCATGCATTATTGTTCAAGGAAGTAAAATTAAAAAGAACGGTAACTTTACTGATTTTTGTAATATTAGTTATTAATTTTACATTAAAAATTTACGTCAATACATAAATATATTTGCCGCATATTCTATTAAAAAAAAAAGGCGTTTTCTTTAGTTTTATTATACAACTGCAAAACGGTCAAATCTCACAGTGAGCTACATGAATGCTATTTAAGCTGTACACAGTCACATTAAAAGATATTTCTTGGATGCTGCGAGGCAACTGCTCAGGGGCGTACGCAGGGGGGGTGTTTTGGGGGTTCAAACCCCCCCCCTTTGGAATTGTTATGTATGTAAACCCCCTAAAAAAAACCTAAACCCCCCCCCCCCCTTTGGTGTTTTTTTTTTTTTTTTTTTTTTTTATTATAAAAAAAAAAAAAAAAAAAAAAAAATTATACCCACGGCTAACCTAAATAAGGTGACCTTACCCCCCTCCCCAACGAAAAAAATGTCAAATTTTGAAATTTCGAGACCAAAAAAAAAAAAAAAGTGTCCGCTTACCCCCCCCCCCCCCCCCCCCCCCCCCCCCCCCCCCCCCCCCCCCCCCCCCCCCCCCCCCCCCCCCACTGAGCGACTTTTCGGCCGGCGCGATTTTCAAATTTTCGGGAGCAAAATATTTTAAAACCCCCCCCCCCTTGAAAAAATCCTGCGTACGCCCCTGCAACTGCTTGTATCTAGAATATGACAGAAAGTGTTCTTTTTTTCCACATGAATTTGAGTCAAGGTAACGCAATGCCTTACATATTTGCTTAGCCTGAACAAATGAGCAACCAAAAATGAAATCAGCCTACCATTTTTGTAAGAATAGCAAATAATATACGGAAATGAAGGGCCATGACCACCGATGTCTGTAACTTACCTGGCACTTGATGATGATGATGACCTGCATTTTCACATCATACTGACACTATCCAAGATAGGATGATGATTTGATGATGTCGAAATTAACATACCTTTAGATGATTTTATCGAGGATATCTTCGATAGTCCTGGTTGGATTTATACTCATCATTATAGACAGTATGGAATTAGAAGCTTAATCAAATTATTGTCCTTTTACACTCGTGTTTTCCATCAAAACCAGCGTAAATTCACCGTCTACCTTTCCTCTCTCTCTTCTTTCTCTCTCTCTCTCTCTCTCTCTCTCACTCTCTCTCTCTCTATCCCCTCTCTCTCTCTCTCTATATATATATATCTCCTTGTTTCTCTTCCCCTTCCGCTCTCTTCCTCTTTCGCTCTTTTTCTATCTCTCTTTTTCTTCCTGTGTCGCTCTCTCGCTCTCTCATTCTCGCTCTCTTCCTTTTTCGCTCTCTTTTTCTTTCTCTCTCTCTCTCTCTCTCTCTCTCTCACTCGCTCTCTTTATTTATCTCTTTCTCTTTCATTCTTTCATTCTCGCTCCCTTTTCCCATCACCCCCTTCATTTTCTTTCTTTGTTTCTCTGTCTTTTAATTCAAGTTAATTTAATGTACTCATCTTCATTCAATCACTGCAAAAACGTATTTCAGCCTAACGCCATTTGGCTTTTTTTCCTAATAGTTTTTAGGTCATGTTTATTCGTTTGCCTATTTGATTGTTTACTTCCTTAAATCTATTTGAAAATCCCATTTTTTTAAACCTCCCTTTTTGCTCGGTAGAAAGGTATTAAGGCTACCTCGTTAGCAAATTTGAAATGATCCAACGCCCACCCTGATCACCATGCATCAATTTCTTTAATCTCATAATAGTGCAATAATATAATTGGTGGTAGGACCAGCAATATCATCATTTCATTGAGGCCAGCAGACCGTTGATTGATTAATATACAGTGCACGCTGTTACCATGGTGACATATATCGATAATACGTGGCATCCGAACGATGAACTACCACAATTAAAATCAATATTTGAATATTTCGATTGAATTTGACCATTAATGCATGTAATAATTAAATCGCTAATTACCATTCCTTCTATAATGACGGTATTAACTTATTTAGTTTGTTGATAAAAAATAAAATATCGTGGACAGCAATGAGACTTGTTAAGTTCACCGGGAAGTATTTATTAGTCTGCATGCATGGACTCTACTTTTACACATAAAACACAACATATCAAAACGTTTGGCGCTAAATGGACCCTATTGGAATTAAAGAAAATGCATCAGTCATGCTCTGTGCCCGCAAGAGATCACATATCCCGTATCTCTATGCAGACGGTATCGTTCCACCACTGTGCATTGTGTGAAATGCGTGGACTGTGACAGAGAATATATGCGACACAGTTCTTAAAATGAATCATCTCAACAACAACAAAATCGCTAGGCAAAGATGTGATGGTATTACGTATTGGAGAAGTGGGTGTAACATTGACCAATCAAAACGAGTCATATATGGTTGCAAAGATAACATTACATAAAAAAAACTTTCTCAATCTAACAAAATAGAAGAGGGCGGTATGCAGAATTGTGATATGCTAGCTCTGTCGCCGAACCCGTAGATTTGACACAGAAAACGAGCTGAAAATAAAAGTAAATTGACTACTTTAAAAAATGAAACATAATAGTAAATCATAATGACATTGTAATTTGTTTGCTTCACTAGAAAGAAGCTAACAATGGAAGTTACAAACTGGTAAAGTCGAGGACGCAGGTTCGAAACTGAGTCACGTCTTTCGGATGGTGACGTTTTAAGGTCGGTCCTCAGACATAAATAATCATATCTGATTGATACACGTCTGTAAAAACCCAATTACACACACACATGCTTTGTAAAAAATACAATGTCGGTCTTCAACTACAATTCAGTTGATTATTTATTAACCAATTGAATTCAACCAATCTTAAAGATTCAGCAAATGTCCTAGTTCAAGGAGTACGCTTTTTATTCTTGAGATACGAAAAACACAAAAAACATTAAATTTACAAAGAGTATGAATAATTTAGTTGTTAACTGTATATTTACACTAGGTTTAATAAGCAATATCAGAAATTAATTGTTAATTTAGATTTGGGTAGTTTCACACGTACGACTGATTGCTTTGTAAAACATACAATATCGGCCTTGAACTGCTTCATGCTCTTCACCGATAATTTGTTAAGTTACATTTATTCAGGCAACCACGTTAGATTCAGACAGCAAAGTCTATTTACAGTACAATGACATTTTCATCACTAGGAAGTGCAAAATAATTTTGTCTTCTTATTTCACTTGGTCGGAAACTTAGAAACTGGAAAGTTGATATGCGCACACTTAACGTCACCTCTGGCAATTTTTCTCCCGTTCGCCTTTGCTTTGGGTGCAAATTTGAATTTTTCCAATCAAATGGTTTGTACTGGAAATTCACATCTGACTTAATATTTCTATCCTATGATCAGTCAATCAGAGGTATGTCATTTTTTTCAATATGATGCATTCATAAGACTGATGGCAGTAAAAGTCCGTCAGTCATTTTTGTGATTATATGATTACAATTTGAGACCGTAATAATGTTAATTAATCAGAAAAATACAAGCTGTAAACAAGCGGAGAGACCTGTGTCACTCCGTTTCGCTTGATATTCAATTAAGATTAAAACAGGAATTGTTATAAATTGTGATCATTGATGTGAATACCAAATCAAATCGCCCTTGTCTTTGGTTAATATCGTAGATATAAACCTAGACCGTGTGATGACAACGGACGTGTACAATAACACAGTGGGAGACGTCTAGCGGCGCCGGGTACACTTGGGTACTGTCGGTGTGCTGGGGTGCTGTAGGGTGCAGGCAGGGGCGTCGCTAGACCTTTTTCTGTGGGGGGGGGGGGGGGGTGTAGAGGCCAACGATTACCGACAAAACTAGCCACAAATTACCGACAAAATTAAATTTAAATGTCCAATATCTACAAATTTAACCCTATAAACCCGGTGCCGAAGGCTAATTTATTTTTCCTATGGACTATTACTTGCGTATGCGCAAATGGTCATTTCCCTCGACGACATAAATATATGAATTATTTCTTCAACTTAGTCAGCATCATAGCTATATTTTAATGCAGGCGCGGAGCTAGGATCTTATTTTAGGGAGGGGCGGGAGAGAGCAAGCGAATCACTTCAAGAGCGCGCGAAACGCGCTCATTAGGGGGGGGGGTGAGTGATAGGCCTCCCGCGCGAAGCGCGGAAGCTTAAACGTTCCTTGAATTATTAGGAAAAGAAGACGATTTATTGTACCGTTCTCGACTGGTAATCCTTGTCTGAATGAAGTTCCCCCCCCTCCCGCGCGAAGAGCGAAAGCTTTGACGTTTCATTAAATTATGAGAAAAAAGCAGACGATTCGGTGTACTGTTTTCGACTCTTAATCCTTATCTGAATTCAGTTCTCCCCCACCCGCGCGAAGCGCGGAAGTTTTGGCGTATCATTAAATTATTAGAGAAAGTAGAGGATTCGTTGAACCGTGCTCGACTCTTAATCCTTGTCTGAATGAAGCTCTTTCCCTCCGGCGCGAAGCGCGCGGAAGTCTTGACGTTTCCTTAAATTATTATAGAAATAAGAAGATTGGTTGTACCGTTGTCCACTCGACAAAATAAATTTTCCCTTCCGCTCGAAGCGCGGAATTTTTGGCGTTTCATCACAATATAGTGAAAGGAAGACGATTTGTCGTACCGTTTTCGACTCTTAATAAGCCATATTTATCTGAATTCAGTTTAACCCCTCTCGCGCGAAGCGCGGAAGCTTTGACGTTTCCTTAAATTATTAGAGAAAGAAGACGATTCGTTGTACCGTTTTCGACTCTTAATACGCCCTATTTGTCTGAATTCGGTTCCCCCCTCTCGCGCGAAGCCCAGAAGCTTTGACGTTTCCTTTAATTATTAGAGAACGAAGACGATTCGTTGTACCGTTCTCGACTCGTCTAAATTAAGTTTTCCCCTTCCGCGCGAATCTTTGGCGTTTCATCACAATGTTGCCTCCTGTTAATACCGTGTGTCTCAAAAAAAACGTAACACTTTTGAAATGGTTGCCAAATTGAGCATATATAATTTTATGAAAAAATGTTGATATGTATGGAAAGCTAAAGGACCAACCTTTCATATGATATGAAAAAATTGAAAAAAAAATCATGCTTCGATGAACAGTGTTCACTTAAGTTAGAGGTATGAAAATGGGCCTGCGCAGGATTTTTCCTTCCAATTTTGGACAGGTAAGTTACTTTTAGCATACAAAATAAGTTTGATATGAGATATTCATGATCGATGGATTAAGAGTTAAAAGGATGTTTTGAATACCAGTCCTTTCTCTCTGTCATTTATCAATCCCCAAACACCACCCCTGCCACACACACACACACACACACACACCAACTTCCACTCCCATCTTATTGTATCATTGATCTGGTAGATGTGAACAGGATGAAGGAAGAATGGGAAAATGTTAAATTGAAATACCGTATTCAAAATCATAATTGACATTATGCAACCCACTCTCCTCCCCCCCACAACCTTTTCCCATCCCATCACCTACCCCTTGCCTTTTCTTTATCAGTTTTCTTCCGTAAGTTTGGTGGATCATCAATCACATTTTATTCAGGTTTTATGAATGACCCAAACATGTAATAGCTAAGTACATCATTCATTATGCATTGAAAATACCAGAATTCGAGGTATTCAAAATATCCTTTTGATTCAAAATATCCTTTTGATCCATCGATCATGAATATCTCATATCGACCTTATTTTGTAAGTTACAAGTAATTTACCTGTCCAAAATTGGAAGGAAAAATCCTGCGCAGGCCCATTTTCATACCTCTAACTTAAGTGAACACTGTCCATCGAAGCATGATTTTTTTTTTAATTTTTTCATATCATATGAAAGGTTGGTCCTTTAGCTTTCCATACATATCAACATTTTTTCATAAAATTATATATGCTCAATTTGGCAACCATTTCAAAAGTGTTACGTTTTTTTTGAGACACACGGTACTACGAATAAAGACAAACCTTTTGACTAAGACCATAGCGGAAAAAATGATAAATAACTTCCAATAAGTCGTATATATGAAGAAGAGCTTTTTCTTCTCGACAATACAACACATTACGAATAACAGACGGGGATCTAGGCTCCCGGGGGCGATTCATAATTATAATTGCTGCTACTAATTTCCTCCGAGAAATAAGGGCACCAGAGATAATCGCTGACGACCCCTCCGGTAATCTCATATACATCCCCATTTGATGAGAGGTATATCTCGCCTTGAAAGACCATGAAATCCTCAATGTCCCCTTCTGACCAAGTGCCATTGAGCGATTGGTTTTGTCCGTTAAAGTCCATCTGCATGATGTTGAAGGTTCCATTGAGCAGATCAACGACGAAGAATACATGACTTCCTGCGAAAAAATTAATATATATGCATGGAATAGCATTGGGTTCATGATTGCAGCTTCCAAAATGAAGGTATATTTCCTCTTCACAGTTGATTCGCTCTAAACCAACATTTTAAATATTTAATTTAAAGAAAGAGTTGTTACATTTACCTTCTCTTTTTGGGGTGAAATGTGGGGGGGGGGGGGTTACAATGAACATGTTATTGCGTATATATAAGGCATGCCATAGTCTAGCTTTTTCCAAGGGGATGTGCCCCCCCTTGATTTGACAATAATGCAAACTAAAGATCTCAGCTGTAAGAAGAACAACTTACCAACGAAATCCAAGGACAGCCCACAAATTTCATTATTGGCTACAGCTGCGAATAATGTAGCGGGCCCCTGGGTGTCGATCCTGTAGATCGTCCTTAATGTTGCCCAGAATATCACACTGTTGTAGTTACAAGGAGACAACAAGTATATCAGGAGGCCGAGGGAAGAATGGTTGGGAGAGAATGAGAGAGAGAGAGAGACAGAGATAGACAGTGGTAGTGAGGTGACAAAATCGAACACGAACGGACATAGCACTAATATTTAGAAAAGTGGATCGCAATTTTTGTTGGTTTCATGTAGGAAAGAAATATGAATAAGATGAATAATACGAGGAAATAGTAACTGTTCGAATTTTCATCATTCGGGCTTTACTGGAAATATAGATCGCAAAGCAGATATTCATGTAAATCTACTATTTCTCACAATGTTTGTTTGTCCCGTCGTTTGTTAAATTTAAATCTTCAGTTTTATGATCACATCTATTCAACATGATAAACGAACGGCGGTTTTTAAAGGAAATATCTCTTTTATTATGTCCATATCAAGATAAACAAAGATGTAAGAAAACAAAGGCATGGATTTCGGAATTCTTTTGGCATTGCAATGTTTTTTGTGATGCGCTGCTATATAGATAATCATAGGCTACATACTAATACATTTCAATAATTGAGAATGATATTCTAAGGCCTCCAAATATCGTATTTGTTGAAATATTCCATTGTTAAAACATCACACAAAATCTCGATTATTAATTTCGTATCAAGCCAGGCACCTTCAAACTTACTTGTCGGTAACAGCCAAGTGTTCAATGCCTCCAGGTTCAGCGTAAGTGAAATTTATTTGCATTGCAGTACCGTCCAAGTTCATAGAAATGATATTCTTGCCACACGAACAGTAGAGTTTCCTTCCCACCATGTCGATATCAATCTTCGACGGCCCTGGTGGTGGAATATAGGAAAAGAAAGGAACATGAATAGGGTTAGAAAGGGAGGGAGAAAAGTAGAAAGGACGTTAAGAAAAGGGAATTGGAAAACGAGAACATAGGAGGACGTTGATGATGAAGAATAATAATACGAAGGAGGAGGAGGATAACAAAGAACAAGAAGAAGAAGAAGGAGGAGGAGACGAAGAAGAAAAAGAATACGACGACGACGACGAAGAAGAAGAAGATAAAGAAGAAAAAGAAGAACGAGAGATAAATGAAATATATAGATAAAGAAATAGAAAAGGAGAAGGACAGAAATAGACATATAGAGACGGGGCAAGAGTGAGATCAGCAGAGTATAAAGTAAAAACCTAGAGATAGGGGAGAGGGAAAACAAGCAGAGGTTGATAAGCGACACATACAGAGGGGAGATAGGGAGATAAAGAGAGAGAGAGAGAGAGAGAGAGAGGGAGAGAAGAGGATGAGGGTTGAGAGACAAGAGCAAAGGAGTGAATATGCTATGAACATGCAAGAAAAAGAACATGCTGAACGATACTCTCTTTGAAGGTAAGAACGCAATATATCGTACCTGTAAATGTATTGCCAAAAATATCCTATAGCAACAGGGTGAAATATCACTGTAAAAATGGATTTTGTCGTCTGATTGTGAACATCGAGAACAAAAATGAAGCCCATGAGCACTTTTGTTTAACAGTGACCTTACAAACATAAGAAACCCAGGTTCGAATGATAAATTATAATATTTTGTAATAAGACAATAGTATTATGATGTAAAGCCCAACAGTTAAATCATAAATCATGTATGTAGCTAAGCTGTTAAATGTCCTGCTGAAGCTGAATTAATTGTATATTAAGGTCAAAAGGTTAAACAGAAACGATATGAACGTTTCACATGTCTTTAAAAGTATTTGACAGAAGGCACAGTGCGCCTCCAAATGTCGGTTGTGTTCAGTGATGACGAAATTATCTCGTTATTGGAGAACATCCATTGTCCTCCAAAAACGGTAGTCTCTCTGATTGATAGCAAACTGTGATATACATCTATATTATTCTATTTTTCTCACTGAAACAGCCAACCGTGAAACCCCAGCACGCTTTTTCTTGCCAATCAAGTGTTTGACTGCATATCTTATCTGTGTATAAGGTGCTCAACCAGTAGATCTTCTCGTCGACGAAGTCGAAAGCGATGTCATCTACTGAAGTCTCAGGACTACTGTACGAGCTGTCAGTTAGGTCAGATATGAAGTTGCCGCTGTTGCATTCAATGAGCCAGAGGACGATTGGAGTGCCAGTACCTGGAAGGGGGGGGGGGTATACAGGGCCTTATAAATGGCGTAGGTACGATAGGGATAACGTGATCCCGATTAGCCAGATACTACTGTATCTGCACAAGGGCAGATAAAGGTCATTTGTACGAAACTGTAAAACCCTTCGAAACGAATACCAGAAACTTGTTCAGGAAAGTTAAGTTATTATCATTCATGTATGCACTGACGGTACATTATATGAAACACAAGAGAAAGCGATATTTTTAAAAGCGAAACAAAAGGTATTAATGAAGCACCTCTATCACTGTGGCAATGATTATTCTAAAGTACACAAAATCAAAAGAGAGAGAGAGATATAGAGAGAGAGAATGAGAGAGAGAGAGAATGAGAGAGAGAGAGAGAGAGAGAGAATGAGAGAGAGAGTGTGACGGCGAACAAATATATGAAAATTACATGATACGAATCCTAGCTTCTCATAGGACCCTATGGAGAAACAGTGGTATTTGGAATATGCCACTGGGATGGGATATCGGCCATAATAGTACATGTCAAGTTGAAAGTGTGCTCAAATATTCTGTTGAATCTGGTTTAATGTGCTACTTGCCCTATTTTGGGGATGTTGACCTATCTATGATTTACTAAGCATATTTAACTATTCAATATTGTTATGGAAATACAAAAATGAACAAACAAATAAGGGTGGCCATGTTTGGTCTCATATGACCAATTTTTTTGTAAGACACCAGATACCCCCTCAATGCTTTGATCCTAGCAATACCACTTACCTTATGATATCATCGGTCCCTTGTGGTACGTAAACAGACTTCATGTAAACACTTTGTTCGAATAGATGCTCTTGGAAGCTTAAAATAATTTTTCGATATTCCGACATACCAACAATAAATACATTCAAAGAAGTGTTTAACATAGTAAATATATCTTCATGAATGTCAGTGCCATTATTTCAGCTAGAAAAGGGAGTAGATCATATTCAAGTGTATATGGTAACATTGTGTGTACTGTTTACATTCTTAGAAATGGCACTGGATGATGAAATATAGACCTTTAATTTATTGTTAAGTCTAAGTTATACAATTCAACATGTACTAAACTACGAGAAAATCTAAAAAGCAAAATAAAACATTTTCTTTCCAGTATTTTATCGTTCAGATTGAGCAGTACAAATGTCAAGAAATTTCAAGGTCGCAGACAAAATGAGCCCGAAATAATAACGGAAAGGAAATCAACTTATTGTATTCACTATATGTTTTTCACTGAAGTAGTGGTTTACTTAATGAAATATATGGGGTATATATCATTAATAATTAAATTCAATTTAAAAAAAAAATCAAAAAAAAAAAAAAAAATCATTTTGGGGTTAGAGAGAGAGAGAGAGTTCGAGTTAGAACCGTCAAGACTAATGTTAACATTTTACTATCATCGTCAATTGTTTATATTTGTGGCTTTTGCATTACCACTGTCGACAGTGGGCGCATGTCATTATGGACCATGTGATATCGCGTGTGAGACAGAAGAGAAGAAGCTATTGGCATGATCAAGCCAACAATTACCATTTTTCTTTTGTGGCCACCTATCTTAGGCATGTGCGCCCCTTGTCGACAGTACTCAAACAATAGCGACAAAACACTGTTTTAGACGATCTAGCATTATATACCTCTCTTTAGAAATCTAACCATCTGATAGGTCGAAATTGGAGTCGTGATTTTAGCTATGCCCGCCTACCGGTCAATAGTTTTTTGAAGAGGCCAGTTGCCCCGGGTAACGGGCCGCTTAATTAAATTTTGCTGATAATTAAATTTTGTTTACGTGTAAACAAATTATCTGTAAAAGCGCGGAGAAAATACAGTGCAGTGTATGTGCGATTCCCGAATGATTACATTAAGGCAACTCTCCAGCGGAGTTTTACAGACACTGTCTCAGATTGTTTGTGATGTTTCAACCAATCTTTACTCAAGAAAAGGATAAGGTAAGAATGCTTTGTAGATTTGTTGTGAATTAGGTTTATAAAAGATATATGAACTGCTGTAATATTCGAGGGATCGCTGTTTCTATACTGGCTTTCGTGGACGCCGCGCCGCGCCTCGAGGTCATAACAGGATGTAATGTCCCCTTGAGCCTAAAGAAACAGCGATGCCTCTCATAGCAGTCAATCTATTTATAATATTACACCCCCTGTCAGTCAATATCTGCATAATAATTTGTCTTTTCCTTATGTCTTTCTTGAAATGATTGTGACAACCGGATGCTTGTGATTGTACGTCACGGACAGATACAGAGACAGATATTCCCCGTAGATAAAGTAGACATAGGCCTATTCTCTAAATGTATTGATTTAAAATTTCATATGGAATGATTACGAAAGTTCTGAAAAGATATAACATTTATCAATCGAGAATAAGTCATGCTGTCACAAATCATGTCATGAAAAGAGGCAAGAAAAATCATTCAAACTTCATGGGCAACATTGTCTACTAGAAAAGGACACAGTGGGTGTTGCGTTTTGTTTTCTCTAGAAAAATAACTAAAGTTGTACTGATAATCAAATAGTGAATTCCAATTTTCATATTTCTACTACAATGCAAACTGGCCTAATGTAATTTTCATACAGGCGGGTCGTAATCGTTTAATAGTTACTGAAGATAACAAGGCCCTGCTGAATAAGCTTGATTGAATCTTTGTGCAACTCGTGAACTGAACAAAGGAGGTATCATTGAAGTTATTCACGTATACCAGTTTGGCTATTATGTGACAAAATCAATCATATATGTGTGTGAAATATACATGTATTTGCAGTTTTAAGGGTTCAAAGTGAAATGGAGAGTGGAGTATGTAAAAAGCATTTTGAGTTTTATACAGCTAAGCAACAAATAGATAGAGAAAGGGAGAGAGGGGAAAGAAAGAGAGAGAGAAAGTGAGAAAATGAGAGAAAATGAGGGTAAGGGAGAGAGAGAATGACTGAGAGAGAGAGAGGGAGAGAGAGAGATAGAGAGAGAGGAGCAGAGAAAGGAGATACAATTGGAAATAACCTGTAGGGAGACATGTGTGAGGGATGCTCGAACAATGCAAAATGACATATTCAAAAGTAGATAAAATAACTTTTGGATATTGATACTTATACATTCATGCAGCAAGACTAGAAAAGTATATCTTAAAAACTGCCTCGTCAAAGTAATAGCCCATAAACATGATAAACATTTTAATTCAAAAGGATAAATAAGGGGCGGAAAGTGGGATGGAAATTAATTAACCTGAACTTGTTGTCTTTCTGTCTGGAGTGGCACTCGGAGATTGTGGTTTTGGAGTCGTTTCTCCAGCGAAGTGAACGGTATTCATTTCTTTAACGGTATCGGACCCGGGAACGCCGGCGACGGCAGGGAGAACCGTCGTTGTCCGTACCAGCGTCATGATCAAGCTGGATGAGCGATGCGAAGTGGACGGTGCTGTGCTGGTCTGAGAGGGCGTACTCCCATCGCTAGCTGTCGACATGGTCTGAGGGCTAGAGGTGGTGTCTTGAGGAGAAGGAGGTGTCATGTTGACAGAGGGATAAGTGGGCACATCCAAGATCGTTGTGGTGCCCATCGGTTTTTCTGTTGAATTGAGGTTGATGTAGATAAAAAGATAACAAAAAGGGGAAAGAAAGAGCTATATCCCGAATCGTTTGGTAACATATTTTGTATGGTATGTGCTAACGCTTGGATGAACAGGAGGCATTGTTTGCAAGAGTGCAAAAATCGACTCGCAAAAGTATTCAAGTGATAGAATGAATCGAATGTATCAAAAGAGATGCATTCCATATGTTTTTTCAGAAGCAAAGTCACACACACACACACACACGCACACACACACACAGACACTTAGCACATTTAGATGCAGAATGATTTGGGGGAGAATTAATTCATTGTGATTTTAATTAATGCACCAAACTTTGATTATAGCATTATGATTGAATTTAAATTCCATCTTAATATTCAATGGGAAATTTGCAAATTTATATAAATGTTTATTACGTAAGAATGCTCTAACAAAGCAAGATGAGATATTCAAAATTAGATAAAAAATAACCTTTGAATATTCCTACTTATACATTCATGCAGCAAGTTTAGAAAAGTATATCTTAAAAACTGGCACCTCAAAGCAATAGCTCATAAACATGTTACGTAATATGTTTAAATTCAGGATAATAGATAAGGGATGGAGGGTGGGATAGAAATCAATTAACCTGAGCTTGTTGTCTTTCTCTCTGGAGTGGCACTCGGAGATTGTGGTTTCTGAGTCGTTTCTCCAGGGACGTGAACGGTGTTCGTTACTTCAACGGACTCGGTCCGGGGAACGCTCGCAGAGAGAACCGTCGTTGTCGGTCCCTGCGTCGTCATCAAGCTGGATGAGCGATGCGGAGTGGACGGCGCTGTGCTGGTCTGAGAGGGCGTACTCCTATCGCTAGCTGTCGACATGGTCGGAGGGTTAGTGGTGGTCTGAGAGGGCGTACTCCTATCGCTAGCTATCGACATGGTCGGAGGGTTAGTGCTGGTCTGAGAGGGCGTACTCCTATCGCTAGCTATCGACATGGTCGGAGGGTTAGTGCTGGTCTGAGAGGGCGTACTCCTATCGCTAGCTATCGACATGGTCGGAGGGTTAGTGCTGGTCTGAGAGGGCGTACTCCTATCGCTAGCTATCGACATGGTCGGAGGGTTAGTGCTGGTCTGAGAGGGCGTACTCCTATCGCTAGCTGTAGACATGGTCGGAGGGTTAGTGCTGGTCTGAGAGGGCGTACTCCTATCGCTAGCTGTAGACATGACCGGAGGGTTAGTGGTGGTCTCTTGAGGAGGAGGAGGTGTCATGTTGGGAGAGGGATTAGTGGACACATCCAAGATCGTCGCGATGCTCGTCGGTTTTTCTGTTGATTCTGAATTGAGGTTGAAGTAGAAAAAAAAAGATAAAAAAGGGGAAAGAAAGAGCTATTTCGTTATAACATGTTCTTAATGAACCTTTTTTAATGTTACTCTGTGATTTATAGTGAAATATGTTATAAAATCAATTAAAACATTTTAAACATTCAATATAATTTGAAATGTTTGTGGATAATTGGTCTAAGTTCGACAAAGCAGTAAAATTTTCCAATTACTTCCCTGGATAGAAATTGGGGGCACTGAGCGTTATCCTGATGATGAAAATGGGAAGTAGAACACTGCCCTTGGCGAACTGCCCCTCAAAATCATTCTTTAATTAGATAGTCAAGTTCCTTCCATTTTCCCTTGTTATGATTTGGAGTTGAATGAGGAAATTAATCGTTCTCTCACAGGAAATTACTGTTTTGTATCATTGTTCTACGTTATTCGTGGGTTATTTTAGTCAAGGTAGTGTACAACTTACAAGAGAGACAGAGGGAGAGAGAGAGAGAGAGAGAGAGAGTGTGAGAGAGAGAGAGATATATCAGGGGAATAGCGAGTGAGTTCAAATAATGTGGATAATACTGGATTTAAACTGGCAATTAATACGCCCAATAAAAAATATATTAATACCAATTCGTGAAGTAAGGAACACGTAATACTCATTCAACATCCACAGTCTGTATAGATGATACGTTATGATAACACACTGCAATAAAGTATGTCGGAGCAGACGATTGATTTCATGAACGAATGGTCCCCGCCATTCTATTGATGCATATCAAAAGGCGGCCATATTTTAACATACATGACATTAGATTGATTTTTAGTTTTGCATCAGATTTCATTGTAAAAACCTTCATCCCGAAAAAAAGAATAAATGAAAGATACATGAGTGTTAGGCAACTGGAAAATCAACAGTAATGAGCTAGATCTTTTTCTTCAAAGATTAAGAGAAAAAAACATGTACGTATGATTACAAACCCACAATGGACAATTACCAGTCAATGGTATTATGAGAGCCGTATTGTGAAGAAGACGAAAAGTGCATTCAGAAAAGACAACATAGAAAGTTACCAAGGTAGTGTAACCATCGATCCAAGCAAGATTTTGTTTTCACCCTACATGCCCCTAAAGTACTTATATATAGACCCGAGCACCAATTGGCGAAAATGGAGAAGGACCATAGAACATTTCATAAAAACGGAAAAGTGATTCATTGTCCACAGATCATTACCTGTGATAGCTGTACCTTGTTTTGTAGTCACCAGGCTAGTCACGGATTGCTCTATGGTCAGGGGTTGTCGCGATCCTTCAAACGCAGTCTTGTTCCTTAATTCAGGTGACGGTATCGTGGCTACAAGTAGGAACATAAATGTATCATCGTATCGTCACAACATGTCCTTCTCTATAATACATATGTAACCCGACGGAAGAAAATACAACTCTAATGAGTGAACAAATGAATAGTAATAGGCATATTACGTCTCTACCCAAACATTACACCGGTGTTCGAATTAGTCCTACTTTAGGAATATGTGCATGTTGTTTGAGAATGACTCCTATAATGTTCATGTAGGAAATAGCTTGACCGAAATATACATGCACTGATATGATCGTGTGGGTGAATACATAACGTGGAAATATTAAAAGAAAATCCGATATCAATATATACGGCTATAATTGCTCCGACCTTTGTTCCGTCAAGAAGTTTAGAAGTGGGAAGCTGTAACGCTGTAGGTGATTGTCGGGGTTACGGTGAGGGTTAGTAGTATTGAATCCAGAGTGAGTTTAGGAAATCGACATTTATTTAGTGAATGTTGTAAACTGCAGAATATATTCTTAGATGATGAAAGTGTAAAGTGAAATAGATTGCGATGATATCGACCTGGTTGATGGCTTACCATACTCGCAGTTTGGCCCGGTAAATTCTGGAGGACAGTGACACGTGTAGCCATCTATAGTTTCTTCACACCAACCTTGTATACAAGGATTCACACCACAATCTGTAAAGGAATCAAAGTAAAAGTTACTTTTTTCCAATTCAAATCTTGTATTTCCAAATTCCAACATCACTTTAAAAAGTGTGTAAAAAACAGTCAACAGGCAATAAAAACATTATAAAACCACGACACTTCAATCAGATGATTAAGAAGATAATAATAAAACAAGTATATACAGTATTCAATGAGAAACAAGGTGAAGAAAGGGGAAATTAGACCATATAATACATAATACAGTATTGACTGACTACATAAAAACACAAGTGAATAATTGGAAAATGGTGAACACAATGAAAGCCAGGTTTATGGCTTGGTTAATACAGTGTGTACACCTATTTTGTTTATGTATTTGTTTGTTTTTACATTATTTGTATAACATTTAGAGATTGGTCAAACAATACATAAAACATAGAACACGGGAACATAATAACATAAAGAGCTTCGAACAATATAGTTTGGCTTCACAGGATAATTTAAGAAGAGTTGTTTAACAAATTAAAATTAATCAATAGGAACAAATTAAATCTTTCTTCTATTGCCTCCTGAATGTATTATTGAATTAAATATTAAATTGATTATAATTTACATTTCCCCAAAGAACTGGACCCAATTATCTAAAAGAGTATCTTGGATAATCATTAATGTATGTCCACCAATGAAATTTGTTTTCATTTCTAGTAGGATAACTATGAATCTGTGAATTTAAAGAAAACATTTTGATATAATATAAAGACAAAGTGTGGGTTTAGAATCTTTGCATAAGGGAACACATTTTGTAGTTTGATTATATCTAATATAAACTTGAGTGTACATACGTTCTAAAATAGTGGGGATGAGGGTGTCATGTATTGTGAGTACATATACGTATTTAACGGTTTAGTGATATGCATTTTCCCTCATATAGCCACAACACGAGGTGCCTCATAGTACATACGCGCCTCCTGTCGGTTGTAATCGGCCATCAGAGCCGAAACACTATTTTTGCCGATAGTGAAACATAAATGGTTCTGACTGTTTGATACAAAGAGTCTATTCATACCAGGAAAACGGCATATCGGGATACCGCTAACAACCACATCTTCACAGCTTGACAGGGGGAACACTCGTCGGAAAAGCTTCGGGATGGTTTTCATTACTATCCCATCGGATCGCGTTTTGAAAGGGCAATGGTGAAGCTTCGGAACCGAGTAGTTGATGACCGGGTAATCGGCTCTTCCTGATGATGTGTGATCCGGAGTGCACGTGCTGCTCAGAGCCATTGTATACACCACTATAATATTTAGGGAAAATATTAAGAGGGTTATAATAATAATAATTATATACCTCACTTAAGAAATTCAGCCATCTGATTGGTCGAAATTGCAGTCATGGTTTTAACTATTCCTGTAAAATTCCAGTTACCGGGAAAATAGTTCAGTCTTGGTGAAATACCCATAGGTTCACATGTTAAAAACTGGTTTGAGCGATCGAGGATACCGTACCTGTGCGAAGAATTGGTCGGTATTTTTAATACGGCAATCTCGATCGTACTGAATTCCAAACAATGCAAAAATGGCTGAAGAAACTCTCCCAAGATTTCAACTTCTTGATGATGATCAAATGCAAGACTTGCTGACAGCAAGAACACCAAAAAGGGTACGTGAAATTGTCCATAATTTTTTCCTCAAAATAGATCTAGTAGGCCTAGATTCTAGTAGTAGTAGACCTAGTGCTAAAATCCTTCCCGCGGAGATTGCACACATCTCTATGCATTGGCCATTGCGCACTCATGCTAAATTAGTTGATGTTTTAATTACCAGAGATTCAAACTAATATTGCTCGTGATCCTGAAGATGATACACAATAAGTGAGGTGTCATATGAAAGCGCAGGTTTTTCTCCATATTCCCCACAGGGTCGGATCACCCCCATAATTGTAAAAATATCTTGCTTAGACTAGAATCTAGATCTATTCTACTCTCAAAGATACACTCATAAAAAACAACCGTGCAGATGAACTACAGAAAGGCCAAGGTGGTGTCATAAGTTGACTTTTTTCGGCATATAAAAGTATTAATGACTGCTTTAATATTCGAGAAATAGTTGTTTTTATCCGCTCAAGGGAAGGTTACAATTGTGCTATTGCCCGAGGCGTCAAAGCAGTCATTAATACTATACTATTATAATAATGAAAGTGATATTAATGATAATGATAATGATAATTATGATAATGATTTAAACAAGAAATCAATGATAATAATAATAATGACAATAATAAAGATAACAGTGATACACATTTATGTATATATACATCTTACAGCGTCTAATAAGACGGACATAATTATGTAGTGAAAAAATGAATCATTAATTAAGTAGACATGGTCATTAGCAGGACATTTTCGTGTCATGTGAACATTGAATAATAATATAATCACTGCCCTCTACGTACGTTTGCAGACAGAGGAAACTTAAAGGCCTCCCAAGAAACCATAGGTTTAATCATGAGTCATCAATATAATTAGTTATATTGTTTTGAATTGAGGGTAAGGGTTAGGGTTAGAGACAGGGTTAGGGTTAGGGTAATAAACCAGTTTTTATGATATCCTGTTAATGTACCATTTAGGGTTATAAATAGATTTCCTGTTACTACAACACGTAGGGTAGGTGCAGGGAATTGGAGACCACCAGGCTTGAACCCATCACTGAATGTCCGTGTTGGCTCCAATATTGTTATAGCGCCATTTGTGGCCTTTGACAACACTACTGCATACATCCAATTCATTTCGAAGACTACAATGTGCTCTTTCTCCGAGAAAATTGGCAAAATTGACCACGGTAACCAATTTTGATCGTAAAATTTAGCTCTGATATAAAAACACAATTATCACTGAATGTTGTGGTGTATGCATATATTTAGGGGTGGCTCTTAAAAAGTAGTTTTAAAATGAAATTTATGAAGTGTGCCAACAATCACAGAAAACTTATGGCCATTGTATGTTGTGAATGGGTGTTGCACAGCACATTATGCAGGAATGGGGGACACCAGGTCCAAGATTTATTATTATTATTCATTTATTGGTATATAATGATCGACCAGCAGCACAAGGCTGAAAAGGGTCAATGTACAAAGGTACAGTGATGTAAACTATATACATGTACAATAGTATTACGAAACATAGTAAATAAATCTGTAACATAATGACAATACAGCAGAATTATATTGCGTTCGTTTATGTACATTACGTGAAAGGATGTACTAGCAGAAGATATACAAGAGCAGGGGAAGGTATATGGCTCAAGAAAGTGAGAGTGCTAAAGCGAATGGAGTAGAGAGAGAGAGAGAGAGGATGGGAGAAAAGGGGAGGTACAAAAAGAGACAGGAAGAGAGAAAGAGAGATAGAGAGAGAGAAAGAGAGAGAGAGAGAGAGAGAGAGCAGGGAATAGAATGATCATAATTAAATAAACATTATTCCTAATTACATGTAATACGTTAATGAAAATTAAGAGAGTCAGATTTCGGCGAGACAACAGTAATCATCATACAAGTACATGCTAGAAGAGAGAAAAGGGGAGGCTAAAAGAAAAAAAAAGAAGGAGAGAAGTTTGAAGAGAGAGAAAGAGAGAGAGAGAGAGAGAGAGATGGGGGTCGTTTGTTGTGAATATCGAGTATGCCGAGGACAGTCAATTACCCGATGCTGGTTGGTTAATTGTCCATGTACAGAAATATTTTGGCCACATTGTTTTAAAATCGTTTCAAAATAACGGTAAGTTCATTGGCTGCAGATATCTCTTTCAAAAAGTGTTTGAACAAACCATAACAATCCCATTTTAATTCAAATTTTATTAAAATGTCTTGATTTTTAACGGTCTCTTATTACCTGCACATGTAGGTAACGAGAGACCTTTGGGTGCTGATGTCATTAATCATTTTTATCTTATTAACCAGTTACATCATGCCCACAATTTTGTTACCAAATAAAGAGAAGAAGTTACTGAAGAGAATACAAAACTCTCTGTATGTGTAACATTTTTCATGGTTATGTAAATTAATTAATTCTTTAATTCCCTGCACCTTCCCTATGGTTATATACATGTTTATAAATTCAATATCGATTCAATTCAATTCGTCTATTTCAATTCCAGCAACTACATACATGTAGGTAATTAAAATAAATATATTCATACATATACGAGTTTAAAAAATATATATTTAGTATAATAGGCCTACAGTACAAATTAGAAAAAACAGTATTATAGAAATTAGGATGGCCATTAAAAAAAAAACAATTGAGGGTTTTGTCGAGACGGTTAACCGAATAAACTTTATTCACGCTGATAAATGAGGAATCGACAAACTGTATGAATTATGCATTTTTCGTGACTTTATTTAACATTGGTTACTGTCATTTTTACATGTATCATTTAACCATGACCGTGTCGGTACATGAATTCACACCAATATGATAAGTGTATTATAATTGTATTACACACCGATTTGAGTATCCAACCCAAATACAGAACTAGTGCTGGAATCTATACTGAAACGCAATGAACAAACAAACATTACATTATCATGAGCGTCCAGGAATCGATCGGTTTGGAGTCGGTCTTCCGGTGTGACTGTAATATTACAAACACATCAATCTGTATAAAAGGGAATTAAAATGCTAAAGGAAATCAACTGCAAGCGTGTACTAATGTTATCAGTATACTTCGTGACCAGGGCGTTGGATGGACGTGCTACATCTATGATAGGGCGCTAGTTAAATTAATTACACAGATCGAGAGAGACAAAAATATCAAATTGGCGTCTGATGTGCACTGCTAACATTTTTTTTACTGGGCGTTTTAAGTAGTCTTGAGGTCAATGTCAAAATTGAGTTTTAAGGGCTTCAAGTTTTAAAATCGATATCTGTTATAATTTTCTCGCAATTCCCGATGTGAATTCCGAATTTTATATTGGTGCTTTGTGGGTCGCTGCTCAATTAATGTGAGTATTCCATTTCTGTTCTATTTCACATTCTTACAATGTAATATAGGCTTATCAATTATTCAACTTCAATTGCTTGTTATGAATGTAAATACGAAATGTATGTTTGTCACGTACAACTGTTTATACATTTTAAAAAATGAATTAAAATTAACTGAACAGAACACGATCATTACTATTAGATATATAAATCTACAGGTTAATAACGAGTCAGTCGATCCAAGAGGAACAAGACAAGACTGAATTTCTTCATGTTCCTTCACGCTACAGATTAAGTAATCCAATATCTTCACACTGAATTTACATGCCGCTCTTGTTCATGCAACGACAAATAATGGAAATCTAGCGGTTGCTTTCTATGATAAGTTTACGTTTAAAAATTTCGTTTCTCAACACTGTTGCTCTGCATCATAAAAATAGGTAAAATTTGAAACTCTTTGAACTGCACTACCACCGAATACCTATTTCATCCTTTTGTCGAGCGTTGTTTCGGTTTTTGTAGTAGTTTGCTTTTTGGTCGTCCGTCTCATCAAATTCAAACATAACAACTTATTCCAAATTCAGCAGTGCGACTAGTAACACGAAATAAGAAACATTTGCTACCCATCTAGTCTCGTACTCTCGGACTTTTATTAGCTTAAATGTTTCCATCTTTTTATTCCATTATATCTCATTGTATTGTAAATACAATATAAAGCAGACAAAGCGCTGCGTTCCAGGGAAATAGCCAATATTTTATGTCCCACAAACTGTGCAAAAATCTTACGGAGAAAGGTTATTCCAGACTGCAACCACTGTTTTATAGAATAACTCGCCGGAAAACCTTAGGAATATACAAACACACGAAATGTTCAGAAGTTATTAGGTAATTTTGGTGGCAAAATTTGTTGTCGGGAAACAAGAGCTAGTTTGCCATGTCTTATACCACTAGTCAATGACCGCGATGTCTTGCAATACTATATCGGTTTCTTCGTTCTTTTTTATTAACACAATTAAGTGTTTTCCCTCAGTGAAACCTTCATAATTTTTTTCCGTCGGCAACATTGTACTTTTATACGCTGTCGTATTTAACAAATGTTATTTTGGAGGATTGAAGGGAATATTCTGAAGATTATTTGGCAATTGCTAACATCTGACATTGTTGTTTACTTTGTTTGAGAACACTTCCCCCCTTCTCTTTAACATCATGGTATTTCATGAGCAAATTTACCCCCCCCCCCCCCCCCCCCACTTACAAAATAATCTAGCAACGTCCATGATTTCTATTCTTTTTCTACATTTGATTTAATAGAAACGTTCATTGCGTATGAATTCCCTTACGATTGCAACGTTCAATCCGAAATTTGAGCAAAGGATGGCGGAACCGCGGAGTAATTACATCTACGATACGGCAGAGCTAGTGTTATCTAGTATGGGTGTCGTGGTAAATTTCGCCACAATGTGCGCTATCTTGTTAAGCAAAGCCTTAAGGAAGGAGCAGAATATCTTCACATTCAACCTGGCTCTTGCCGATTGCACCTCAGCTTTCGCTCTCGTCATCCTCGCCTTTGACAAATCTACAGAGGTAAGATATAACATCATAATTTGCCGTGTTTATCGTCTGCTGAAAGCCATACTTCCGTCCTTCTGACTTTGCAAGAGAGAGCGCGCGCGTGTTCGTGTGTGTGGTGTGATGGTAGTTATTTTGCCTGACTGCTAAGAAAGCATAAATGCTTGTAAGTATAAAGCAACCAGATGGCCGACGGCTTTAGGTCCTCTCCGAGGGACCTGGTAATGAGGATTAATGCCTTACCAAAGGGCACTAGCGCATCGACTTGGTTTCGAACCCGGGTCACCGGATTACAAGACCACTGCTCTACCGACTCAGCTATCGCGCCTCCCCGATAAAGGCATACTTGCGCTCTTCTATACCCCCTCTCTCTCTCTCTCTGTTTTTGTCTCACACACTTGAATTAATTAAATTAAATTAAATGTATTTCTGTTTCCAACAAAACATTACAAATCAACTTTAAACATTTACAAGCTGAAAAAGGTAAATGAAAATCGTCCGAATGTCTTGTTGGGTAATTATGGACTGTTGCTTAAAAAAAAAACATTTGTTGAAAAACAGATGGCAAAATATTTTTTTTATAATTATACATAAATTGAACTAGTTGGAAAAGACATAAGCCTTTTAAGTTCTGGTCATGCGATTGCATTGTGAAAGAAACGGTATGGAATCGACCAGAAAAGATTGATCATCTAGCATATAAGTATTCGTGCGTATTGCAAGGTTCTGGAATCATCAAAATGATAAGAAATTTAGTCAAGCCTTGGTAAAGTTGCAAACAATGTACACAAAAAGATGTATATGGGACTACACGAACACGTGGCGTAACAATCCGTCTCGATTTTTACGAAGTGTTACATAACATATTTAGAATATGAAGGCAATTGAAGAGCCATGCTTTTCAGGGAACATGTTTTATCTGATGTTCTTCCACACTTGCATATTAACAATGATAACGCTCACAAATTATAGTTTACCTCTTCCCAGAACTCAACCTTCTCTTTAATAATTTTTTTTCTTCTAAAAACAAAGAATCTGTATGGAAACGATAGGGGATTACAAATGATACGAATAACTTTCTTTTGTAATAACAACACTTTATCTAATGACGTTTGATGTGTGTTACCCCAAACTAAGAGACCGTAATTTAACTATGGGAGTATCAAAGAAATTTAAAGCATAGGCCTAATCAATGAATTAAGAGGAAGACATGTCTTTAATACCAACATTTCGGTAAATAATTTTACAAATATTGTCGAGGTGATTTTTCCAATGAAGCTTTTTATCAACCGTTACACCCCCAAAATGTATTAAATGAAACACACTCCAATCCCCCTCAAAATAGTACACATTTCAATATTAATTATTTCAACTAATTTATGAGAGTCTTTGTGAGCAAAAAGTACAAATGACAAAATCAGATGATCGACAAAAGTCATTTACATATAAATTAGATAAGAGTGGGGCTAATATGCTACCTTGTGGAACGCCAAAATTCATCTTTATTACGAAGATCTGAATATTTCTCATTTAAAAAAATACATACTGCTTTCTCTCTCTCTATCTCTCTATCTCTCTATGTGTGTGTTTCATTCTGTATGTCTGGTTCTCTGTCTCTCTCTCAACCACTCACTCTCTAATTATCTCTATCTGCCTCTTTGTGAGTGTGTGTATGTGTGTCTCTCTGTCTCTATATTTCTGTCGCTCTCTCTCCCTCTCTGTCGCTCACACAACACACAGTCTCGCTGTCTCTGTCTGCCTGTACACTGTAAAAAAGAATTTGTTCATTGGTAATTTTTACGTATTTTTTCCATGTAGAATTTACTTCTTGATAACTCAAACTTTCAATTTAGTAGAACATACGTGGAATATTTAAGTAAAATCAAATACATAAGAACTTTAAGTAATTTCAGCTTGTATTAAAGGTATTACAACGTTTTGGGAAATTTTGAAAAATGGGTGGATAGTGATTCTTTACAATTTGTATATATTTGGATGCCCCTGTGGATGTATTCAAAACATCAGAAATGTTAGTCCCTAAAACATTTTTGCTTTCGAGAAAAATTGAATATAAAGATTTACCGGTGCTCCCGGTAAATTTTGAAAAATTTCAAATAGCTCCTACGGCCGTACAATGGTAGCTGCGACCATGAAAATCTCAGAGTATGTTGTTGTGATATAAAATTTCCGAACGAGAATAGCTAATCGGTCCATTTTAGTCAATAGACATTGTTTTATAGCTTAATTAATATCTTGACCTTGAGAGGGAGCTATTCAACATAAAGTGTTTATTATTTACAATGTCATAACTTTAGATTCGATTTCGACCGCGACAACGATCACTGAATATTGTAGGATCGTATATGCTTGCAATATGTTCATTTGAACCAAATTCATGACCCCATACCAAAACTTTGTATTACCTTTAATTTAGTAATTTTAACTCAAAATCAGACATTATACGTATTACTCAAACAATTTATGTTGATTATTCTTATCTTTTTAAAGTAAGGACCGATGCAGTGCGTAATAGAAATATTTACATAATTTATGAATATTCATTAAGACCAAATTAAACTCTTTTTTAAATAAAACAATTCTTTTTTGTGGTTGAATGAAAATTTAAGGACTTTAAAACATTTACTAATTCATTTAACATGGCTAAGCAAAGACAAGACAATTTTAAATTGTTACCCAGTTCAAAACAAATCAAAACTTGATATTTCAGGAAATTGTCAACCAATTTTCCTTTTAAGATGCTACGATCAATTATATAAAATTTGGAGCCTTTCAATATGTGTCGAATTGAAGCGTATGTAATAGTTTGTGATGGTGGTAGATATATTAAATCTTAAATAGAAGTAGTGTTAGTGATTAGTGGATGTTACTTGTTAGATTAGATGGGTACCAAATCGTGCAATATGTAATCCTATCATAGCTTTTTTTTAATTATCTAAAATGATTACAATACTTAAATTATTTACGTTAATGTAACTCGATTTAACTGAGTAAAAATGTATTCAGCAAAATAAGTAAATTCTACTAAAGATGCCGTAGGTAATATTTACTTAATAAAAATAAGGCAATTCTTTTCCTCAATTTTATTGAGTTATTTCGACTATTATTTTTTTACAGTGTATGCTTGTGTGTTTCTCTGTCTAAGGTATAATTTCGATCGCGTTAATACCTGCGCTACTCACGCCCTTAAGTTCGCTGTGCATTCATTTTTTGTACGTTTGTCACCTTTACATAACGCGCCAAATAACGTGCCAGTTAATTACACAGGCTTACGTCAGGAAAATAACGCCTCGTATGTAACGCGGACATGAAAATTGCAACCGTTGCTAACGCAGTCTTACGTCAGGCATCTAACCCTCGTGTGCGACGGATCATAGTCAAATGGTCCTTCTTGATGACTTAAATCTGTTGGCCTACACATGGATATTAAAACAGTGCTTTTGAATAAAGTATAAAAAGATATGTGATATTTCTGAACAAAATTGACACTCGGGTGATTAAGATTTATTCATGTTTATTTAAAATCAATATTTTCCAATGCAGATGCCAGTTGAACTAGGATTCGCATCATGGATTCTATCCCTATTTGCAGCTGGGCTGTTCCTATCAATACTTAGCACACTCGCCATAGCCATCGAACGCTTTATCGTCTTTCGCTTCGACGCGCTTGGAAATCGTCACATCGTCACGGCCAAACGCTCTATAGCTATATGCGTGGTTGGTTGGATAGTCGTGCCTTCGACGTATTTTTTAGTTCTTAGATTCTACCGGGACTCGTCAGACATCCTCCTTTTCGTCGTATCTCCTTCTGTCATGTTAGCATGTCTATGCATCACAGCACTATGTTACATCCTAATCTACAAGAAAATCGCATCGATCTCGGACAACATCGTCCTTAACGGCGCAGCGCTCCAGCGTCGTGCGAAAAACAGCAACCCAACTAACAATTGGACGTTTTCTGAACGTTCTAAAAACGTTCCAAGTTGGTTTTTGGACGTTTTGTGAAAACGTTTTTTGGACGTCAAAATGTGGTAGGTTTTCGACGTATTTAAAACGTTTTATTGGACGTTTTAAAAACGTGTTTTAAACGTTAAAAGAACCAAAAAAAAACCTTTAAAAACCTTTCAGACATTCGAAAAGTCCAAAAACCTTTTGAAAACGTTCTAAATATATTGTTGACGTTGTTAAAAACGTTTGGAACGTTCTTAAAACGTTTTTAAAACGTTAAAATGCACTACAAACGTTTTAAGAACGTCTAGAAAACCTTTTAAAACACGTCTGGAACGTTTATAAAACGTTTTCTAAACGTCCAAATGTTCTACAAACGTTTTAAGAACGTCTAGAAAACCTTTTAAAACACGTCTGGAACGTTTATAAAACGTTTTCTAAACGTCCAAATGTTCTACAAACGTTTAAAAAACCTTTTAAAACACGTCTGGAACGTTTATAGAACGTTTTCTAAACGTCCAAATGGTCTACAAACGTTTTAAGAACGTTTAAAAAACCTTTTAAAACACGTCTAAAACGTTCATAAAACGTTTTAGGAGATTGTTCAGAAAACCTTTATAGAATGTCTGAAAATGTCTCGGGCGTTGAAAGAATGCGCAACATTTAAGAACGTCCTGCAAAAGTGTTAAGAATGTTCAACAAATACAAATGGTATATGAAATAAATACTGGGTCACACATTTGATCGATTTCAGGATTTTATTATCAAACATAAATAAATGTTCAAAGACTTGGTAATAATAGTACATGTATTTCAAGGTTACTTATAAAAAGATACAATGTTCTCTGTAGGTTTCCGTGGTGATAAAGTATTCACAACTGAAAGTTTTCATAACACCATGTGGTATACGAACATCCAATAGACGTCTATTTCAGGCTGGTGATAGACAAGTGATATCACAAGGAGAAAATCTAGAGAAATACGGTTGAAAAATTGGCGTAAAATAGACTTAAATAAGATTATAAACAGCCAACAGAAATTTGGTTGGGATGGTCCATTTGAAACCACAGATACTATGGTTATTTACAAGAAAAAAATGTACAAGATGACGATATGTCATTATAGTAAGTGGCAAGTATGAATACTCAATATTACCAATCTATTAATAAAAAAGGCAAGTCTATGAATATATCTAGTGTAAAAAAATTGGCAGCACACATATTGCATTTTTGGTTACAGCATACTCAACAAAAGTAACTTGAGTGATTTATAGAACCCGTAATTTCTTTGATTCCTGAAAAGATGTTGTTAATTCGTACCGAAAACATGTACCAACTAAATGACAAAAAAAACTGGGCATAATTGGTGTGATTGACCTCTGGTAAAACCTTAACGAGAACTGTATAGTATTACCATTTACTATATTGTCCTTTTGATCCCCAACAGATGTTGTAGTCAGGTCCAGATTTGTGCTATAAACGAGTTTTATCAGAAGCCAGCATTAGAACTTTCATCTTCCATGAAATACAAAATCCATCATATAACATAGTAACAATCAACACATAATTATTTACATTAATGAGATACAATTTGAAGATATGTCATATAACTGGCAAGTATGAAAACTTAAATTTACCAATCTATACATAGGAAAGGCAAGACTATAAATATATCTAGTGTCATGAATTTGGCAGCACACGCATAGCATTTTTGGTTACAGCATACTCAACAAAAGTAACTCAAGTAATTTACGGAACCCGTAATTTCCTCTTTGATTCCTGAAATATGTTGTTAATTTGTACTGAAAACATGTACCAACTAAATGACAAAGAAAACTTGGCATAATTGGTGTGATTGACCTCTGGTAAAACCTTAACGAGAACTGTATAGTTTTACCATTTACTATATCGTCCTCTTGATCCCACACAGATTTTGTAGTCGGGTCCAGATTTGTGCTATAAACAAGTTTTATCAGAAGCCAGCATTAGAACTTTCATCTTCCATGAAAAACAAAATCCATCATAATCAACACATAGTTATTTACATTAATGAGATACAAGTTTAAAATATGTCATATAACTGGCAAGTATGAAAACTCAAATCTACCGGGCTATTTAGAGAAAAGGCAAGACTATAAATATATCTAGTGTTAAGAATTTGGCAGCACATATGTAGCATTTTTGGTTACAGCACTCAACAAAAGTAACTTGAGTGATTTATAGAACCTGTAATTTCCTCTTTGATTCCTGAAAGATGTTGTTAATTCATACTGAAAACATGTACCAACTAAATGACAAAGAAAACTTGGCATAATTGGTGTGATTGACCTCCGGTAAAACCTTTATGAGAACTGTATATGTCTCAAATACCATTTAATATATTGTCCTTTTGATCCACCAAATATTTTGTAGTTAGGTCCAGATTTGTTCTATAAATGAGTTTTATCAGAAGCCAGTATGTAACTACATAGCGAATCGAGAACAGATGTCATCAGCGTTTATCCTTTTTAATTCTCCATGACACCCTCCTCCTCGTCTTCAGTGGCATCTGCAACAGCAGCAACATCTTTGGCAACATCTTCGGCAGCGACAGCTGGAACTCTAGCCCCATCGGTATCAGGTTTCTGCAAATCAGAGCAAACAACCTTTATTTATAAATTAAATGTTCATTTCAACTAAACCATAAAAAAACTAGGGGGCATGATGTTCCCCCTCCCTAAAAACAGCGCCTGTACAAGCTCATTTGGTGACAAACTGGCATAATGTAAATTATGAACCAAAATTATATCTGAAGAGGCTGCACATAAGTAAATATTATTGCCTGTCCACAAAATATTAAGTCTCGAGACCAATGCCTAAAAACTGACGTCTGGATAAGCTAGGGTGGCAGTGAGGTGAATCCGGCCACCCCTATCAACAAGGGCAAAACTGGACTAATGATGTGCTTCATGTACAATATTGTTTTACAGATATTGGGTCTATCCCTTTAAAAGGGAACATGCACGTAACACCAGAATTTTCACTCATTCAATCAAAAGATAACTTTGAAATACACATTTTTTTAATGTCCAAACAAAAATTGGTCAAAAAAGGCTGAATGCCCTTTGAAATAGTAAATTGATCTGATATTCTCTTGCAACATATTTTTGTATTTTGATAGAAATCCACATAATATAAAGAGAAAAAAATAAAAAATAAAAAATAAAAACACAAACAAAAGTAAAAGGAATTTACCTTCCATTTCTTTCCTCCTGGAAGAAATGGGGTTCGCTTGAGAAAGTCCCCTACGACTTCTTCAATCTCCATCTCTTTGGCGCCCTGGTCGGTCTTCATGCAGGCTCCTGAAAGACGTAAGTGCAGACGCCATGGATCATTATATTAAAATTATTTTTGATGACACATTAAAATAAGACGATACAGATTACACACCTTAAATGACAAATGGGTCATTCCATGGCAATTCGGACAATCAATATCATTACACTCCTCTCAAATGTATTAGGGGAAAATGGTATGTCGGTTCCCATGTTATGGCCCACCCCTTTTTTTTGTTTTGCAAAAATGGGCATTTTTGTATGAAGAAATACATGGATACACATCTGCACACTCTCACTTAAGTAATTCCTTGTTCAGATGGGCATAAAACATAACTACTCCTTAGAGGCCAAATTCAACAGCTACCTTACAAGCAGAAAACAATGCTATTATGCGACTTCAAAGGCAGCAAGGTTGCTAGAGACCATCAATGTCCAATTGATCACCAATCATTGTAACTCATCGGGTGAATCCAGAAACATATAAAATAAAATTGAAATTGGCTAATCATATACTAATTGATTACTTACTGACAATGACGGGAACAAATCTTGTTGACTTCAGACCACGCTTCCCCTTCCTCCCATTCAAGTTGAAATCTGACCAAAGATTATTTGACCCCAGCTTTTTCATGATACGCCGACTTGTTTGGGCAATATTGCCCCCGCCGACTAGACTCAGGTAGTTGATCTGAAATTAAAAGAACCATTATCAATTACAATGCCGTAGATTCTCACATAAATAGGAGCCAACCGTCTCATTTCCAGACATTATTATGAATGTTTCTCCGCTAAAACCTTCACCCTGATGCGGTAAATATTAATTTATCATTTGCAAAATTCACAGGCTTTCACTTTTTTTTTTAAACATGGCTATAAAGTAATCAAGGCATGTATAAATCAGAAACTCAGGATATTTCAGGTTTAGATAATTAAACCTGTACAAAAAGGAAAAACAAAGTCATTTGAATGGATGATCAAATAATGCCAAATTAGTATGCAAGTATTTTTAAACTTACCATTCTCTTCTTAAAATCAGACTCTACGAGTCTCATTTCGAGCAAGTCGAATTCACTCCCTGTCTTGAGCGGTTCCGCAAAGGGCTCCTGCAGGTCGGCAGGACCTGCCCGTAAACTCACTGATGATTTGGTAACCAGGTTTGCCAGCGTCTCCACTATCTGGGCCTGGACATCTTCCAGCTTCTGAAGTTTTTGAAGTACCTGCTGTTGGAAGGATCACATTGATTTAGTGCGCTTGAAGATTTCACGATTCATAGGGATTTTAAGTCGATTGAAGTATGAATTGCCTAGTAACATATTATTTCTTCTTTATAATGCTTATGTTTTGTCACACTTGTCGTATTGTAACTCAATATGGGGTAACACATATTCGAGCCATTTACATAAACTAATAATGTTACAAAAGAAAGCCATACGAGTATGTACGAAGTCCGAGTATACTGCTTCTACTTCCACATTATTTAAATTATTATATACTCTCAAATTACAAGATATAAATAAGATCCAAATTGCTTCGTTTATGCAACGTTTTCACTCTCAAACACTCTCCCCATATTTAATGAATATGTTTGTAAAAAATAGAAATATCCATAATTATAATACAAGATCTTGCAATCATTTTCACCGTTGGACGTATTTTAATAATAAATCAAAATACTCATTACGCCACACAGGCCCAATCCTTTGGAATAGTCTAAATTTAAGTAACTTTAATATTCAATTTAATAACTCATTTAAAAGGCAATATAAAAAATATTTGATTGGAAATTATTGATTTTTTTGTTGTTGTTGTTTTTGTTGATCTTTTATTTTGTGTTTTGGTATATGATGATACAGTATTGTTGGTACTTGTTATTTTTTTGCAATATATATTCATACATTATTTAAATTGTAGGGTCGTACACTCTTACAAGCCTACCCTTGGCTTTTTACGTACGCCTCCTTTTCCATTCATTTTTACAATATTATTATGAAACTTATGTATTTATTTTTTGTACCATTCTTACTAAATGTTGTATATAATGCTATTGTGTTTTATATTTGATGTTGTTGTATTTTTATGAATTGGAATAAAGATTGAAATGAAATGAAATGAAATGAAAAAAAAAAAAAAATTGTCGAGGAAAACAAAAGGAGTAAAAAAAAATACATTAACAAATTAGGTCATTTTGGTAGCTAAGAAGAGTATGTAATTTTAGTGTGACTGATATGTACGACAGCTTTTCAACTATCGCATTTCAGGAATACATCACCAAGCTGCAATGACAATACTTGTACAAAGCATCAGACAATGCAACACATACAGAAAGAATCTGAAAGCAATTTTGCAGAAAAATATACCCCTGCTTTTTTGATAAAAATAAATCAAAATTAAACACATCAAAAGAAAGTTTCCCCCTAAAGAACCCCATCAAATCTTCGAGTATAACAAATTATTCAAGTTGAAACCAAGCATTGGATATAGCTAGGGTTGTTAGGAAGCAGATTCTCGAAAATTAGTGACATCCGTGACTTAACGGCTGAATGATCACAACATGAACAAAAAATTACGTTTTTTTTCTTGATTTTTCCACTGGAAGATTTGATGGGGCTCTTTAGGGGGGAACTTACTTTTGATGTTGTATTTATATTGACAACCTCTCTCTCTTATATCAGTGTAGCATCTTGGTAAAAAATAGTAAATTTTGTTTGTAGTTTAAATATGCTGTACTCCAAAATCTAATCAATTGACCTCCTATGAAACATACTATTAAGTTCTTGAGAAGAGATATTTTGTTTGTGAAATTCTCTACGTAAATACTTACTGTCCAAGGTTCTAGCTTTTGGTGTCGGCGGCTGGCTTTGGCGAGAAGTCGAAGGAGAGGGGAATGTAGTTGTAGATGGAGATGATCCCCTCTGGATTGGGCCCGTCGGGCTTAAGGGGACAAATCTGGCCATCATGGATGTTGTTGACAATTTGGGGAGAGGAAGTTCCTTAGTCTTCGACTTATCTGCCTTTCTCGGGCTTCTGCGAAGTGGCTCAGGGTCACACTCCATATCTGGAAAAACATCACAGACATTAGAAAAATATCAAGCAAGAAAAGAATTTTTGAAAAATGTTCAAGCTTTATAAATTCATTTTGAGTTCAACATGTTAATTTTCAATTTTGATGAATTGGTACATTATTGGCCATTATGGCCCCCCCCCCCAGGTGCTATTAGGGTTAAGTTAGCACTTAAAGTGGTACTCCAGGCTGAAATTGGGATGTTATGTAAAGTAGAGTAAAATATAACAAGAACACTAAAAATTTCATCAAAATTGGATGAAAGGGTAAAAAAAAAAAAAAATCCACTTAAACATTTTTTCTAAAGTCTTTATTTTGTTTTTCTTATTTTGTTTTCTTGTTCAATTTCAATTCAACACGGACATAGGCAGACCACCCCCCCCCCCTTTTTTTGTTCATTTGATAGGGGGCTGGGGCGCAAGCCCCCTCCCCCTATTATTATTTATTTTATTATTTTTTTTAATTTGATAATTCTATATAACACGGACATAAGCGGACCCTGCAGGGGGGGGGGGTCGTGGGGCAAGCCCCCCTCTCCCTTTTTATTTATTTTTTTATTTATTTAATTATTTTTTTATTTGATAATTCTATTAAACACGCCCCAGCTTGCGCCCCAGCCCCCTTTCAAATGAACAAACAAAAAAGGGGGTCTGCCTATCAAATGATAGGCAGACCCCCCCCCCCCCCTGATTTTGACTCCCGTGCAAATGTGTGGCTGTATTCACGTTTGGAAATGTGAAATTTAGTGGGCAAAATGGCCACGCGCAATCTAATACCAGCGGTGCGGATACGTGTGGGGAGTCCGAAACACATGGCCATCTTCACTGAAGACTTTAAGTCACTCGGTCATAGATCTACTAGACTAACTTACAGTTACAATGTACATGTAGACCTTTACCATATCAGAAATAAATTCAAGTTCTTTCAGCGATTTTAAGTAACTCTTTCTGCTACATGACATGTATTAATGTGTTACTGTTCGGTGAAAGTTGGGTTAATTCACATCATTCTGGATTCAATCATACAACAATCAACAATAACAGTAACGCGTCTGGTTAACATACGCCTTTTTGTTTGGCATGTATCACATTGCATTCACACTCACAGGTTGGTTAAAAGTAAATTTTCATGCACGTTATTATCGCTAATGCATGAATGCAGCATGCAGACTAACTCCGGGAAGCTCCAACACCGGCGCGCCGACGCTGCCCGCCGGTGTTGGAGCTTCCCGGAGTTACATGCAGACATGTCACGACACAAGCCGATACTCATTTAAATGTTTTCCCACATTTTACACGTCTCGAATTCACTCAAACAACATTTAAACACCTAACAGATATCAAAATGGTAAAATATCACTTACATTGGTGTTGCAGTCTCACAAATTAGGTAGATAGTTCAGGATTTCTTGATAGCTCTTGCAAAGGCACACACGGTATTCAATGGGAAAATTCTCAATGTAATTTTCACGCACATGGCCGGCTAGCTAGCCGGGCAATAACGCAGCCGGGCACGGCTAGCGCTGACGTCATCGATCAATCCTCGGCGGCGGCGGCCTCGTTCGTTGTTGTGTAAAGATGTAAGATAAATGATTTGAAATTACCGGTAATAAAATTGAGTATGTAAAATGTATAAAAATATGTTTTGCTTGTGTATTTTTGTTTATGAATTGTGTATGCATTTATATGATAAAACAAACAAATCTCGTTTTCATTTCAATTCAAGAAATCGCCTACAGTATTTTAGTGATCTGTTTTCATTTGTTTTTATTTATCCTTAGTAGTTGGACGTAGACAAAATATGATGCTTAATTCTGGTATTTGTTTTAAAAAAAATCTTAGTTGATTTATTGAATTGGACGTATATAAAACGTTCTGTGAACGTTATGTACAAAACGTTTATTTTGTAACGTCCACAAACGTTTTGTAAACGTCCTATATCAAACGTTCTGTAAACGTCCTATATCAAACGTTCTGTAAACGTCCTATACCAAACGTTTAATTTTGTAACGTCCAAAAAACGTTTTTTAAACGTTCTCAAAAACCTAAACTTTGACGTAAATGAGAAGTCCAAACTTTAATGTTATATAAACGTTTTTAAAACGTTCATTTAGCACGAAGACGTACAGGACCTAAAAAAAACGTTTTGAAAACGTTCTGAAAACGTTCTGTGTTTGCTGGGAAGAAGATCCTTGTGACTTTTGCCCTGGTCGTCGCAAGCACCACGGCGTGTTGGGTCATCATGTGCTGCGTGCTTCTGGTCGAAATATACGGGCCATTCGAGCTAGAAACACGTTGGTTAAGGGTCCTAGTTGGTAATATGTTGGTGAGTATCAACGGCATCTTGAATCCCGTCATAATCTGGCTGCGTCTCACAGTATTTAGAAATCAGCTTCACGCTTGCCTTGGCTTTGGCAGACGGATATGTCTAAGAGCATTTGAGTCCCAGAACCCGTCCCATGTTCAATCGGATTCGACGACAACTACCATTACGCAGTCAATCTCGACCATCAACATCGATTTGCAGGACATGATCGAGAACTGAGCGTTAATTGGGCCTACCATCACGCCGATGCGTTATTACCTGCGCTAATTTAAAATTTGAATGCACTCATCCCATAACACAATGTTTAAAGAGTTTATGTAGCACACACTTAGCTCGACAAAAGACGAGGCAGTCGCCTACGCATTCCCATGTCCAGGCACGTAGCCAGAGTTTGATGTTTGGGGGGGGGGGGCACTTGTAATCGATCGAAGTAAAAAAAAGGGGTCTAAAAAAGTTCAACCGATCTTGAAAATTTAGGGAGGCACGTGCCCCCTCCCCCACCTGGCTACGTGCCTGCCCACGTCAGAAACATGACGCGTCGTGTTCCAAAACTATTATTCTGTTGAACATCTGGTGTCACGTTATAAACTAGTTAGAACAAGTAGCAAACTAGTTAGAAAGGGTTTGGACGTATTGGGAACGAGGTAGAACTAGTTAAGAACGGGTTTAAACTGACTACGGACGGGCTTGGACTGCTTGGAAATGGAAAATTTACCAGTTCTGAACTTGATTTTGATCTGACTGTGTACGGACTACAGACGAGATGGCCGTATTGAGGACTGTTTATGAACGAACTAGGGTCGTGTTATAGACATTATCTACACAATCATTCTACTTCGACCACAACCCATTTTACGATCTTCTAGGTCGGTTCCGGAACGTAGTGAGAACTAGTTTGGTGTGGTGGGGTCTTTAACTAACTCATTATTTCAGTTTATAATATTACCTACCCTCTCCCCCTCTCTCCCTCTCTCTCTTTCTCTTCCTTTTCACCTATCTATCTAATATATATATATGAATGTCTGTCTATCTATCTATATATTTATCTATTGATATATTTTGATGATTTTTTAAGAAAACAAAGAATGTCAAATATCCAGGGTGTGTTTCGTTGACTGTAGATTTCATGTATCTTATCGAAGTGAAAATATATTTTAAAGGCCACAAGAAAACGATTTTGAGAATTACGATCATGAAATCATACAGGAAGTATGCCTAATAAAGCTAACTTTTCATTCAATGAGGGACATACTCGATAATGTTCTTTCAAAACCTCCAATATAATTTCATATTATTTCATTTTCCCAAATTAATCTTTATATGGTAGACTTCCTCATCCAAGGAACTGTGGTATCCTCATTACTATTCATTTTTTTCATTACTATATACTTTACCCTATTTTTCCATATTCGTGGATGAAAGAAATTCTAAAGGCATTCTAAAAGAGGACGCACAAAGAATATTATCAATTTTCGCTGGCGTGCAAGGTCTCTTTTTCTCCATCTTTTGAAATACCCATTTATACCTAAGTGCCTCGATACGAATAATTTCATTCATCTGTTACGAATAATTGTTTTCAATATCAGAATCAAAATTGCATATTATTACGTGTTGTTAGATAGGGCGAGCAATAAAGAAAGATTTAAAAAGCGTACGTAGTACTAGAAAAAAAGGAAGGAGATTTAAGAATAGAACGAGAGAAGGAGATGGATAGGGGTAGAGAGGGAGAGAGAGAGGGGGGGGGGGATGGATGGGGAGATAAAGGAGAGGGCAGGCAAAGATTAAGAGAGAGGAGAAGAAAAAGGTTTATTTGACGAATGTATTTCAAACTAAAACGACATTCACAATTGAGTTGTGGTACGAATAAGAATGTGAATATACAAATTATTTTATTATAATTTCCTATGTTTTTTCAAATCGCAAACGTATCTTCTTCGTTTGTTTGGTATGTGATCATTATTATTATTAATAAACCCGTACTATTATAAAGTGCAATACTATTCTTGCTCTGCCCATGATGTATATATATATATATATATATATATATATATATTTATATAACCCTACATATTGTATTAACATGACATATAGAACCCTAAATGGTAGACGCCAGTGATTCTATCATTTAATCGTTAACAGGACACGAAAATGTCCTGTTAATGACCATGTCTACTTTAATGACTCTATTTTCACTACATAATGTCCGTCTAATGGAAGATGTATACGTGTTTATTATGGAGAATAAATAAGGATATATATAATGACAGGACATAATGATGGAGAACTAATTAAAAAAGAAACAAATAAAGGTAATAAGCTTGAAAGGGATGACAATTTCAAAATAAATTAGGAAGTGATAAAGAAGGAGAGAGAGAGAGAGGGAGAGGGGGGGGGGGGGGAGAATAAGAGAACCGAAAGGAGAAAGAACGATAAAATGATGCATGAAGACACGCTTTTTCCCCGTAAAAACACACACACACACACACACACACACACAGAGACACACGCACGCGCACAAACAGAGAGAGAGAGAGAGAGAGAGAGAGAGAGAGATTAAGGAAGAGAGAGACATACCGATACTTGTCTTCATATTTAGAATTCTCATAATGAGGGTGAAGAATTGACCGTATTTCCTCGTCAGCGGACAGTTTTAAAATACAACATTCCTGACCTATACACAATCCAATAAATCAGCACTTTGGCAATTTCTTAACTAGGTAAAAATATGGTATCCAATCGTTCCTATTATATTCCTCGGTCGTATATCGTACAAGGGCAAGGACATCTCTCATTATTGAACGAAACAAAGATGTTTTGAGTCAAGGCCAGTCAACCAATGTTGCTCTAATTGATCAAGTGGCAAAAACTGTTATAGGTGTTATTATTGTTGTCATAAGTTATTATAACCTAATGATATTAAGTCGATTTGTTGTATTTACCTGTTCCCATGGCGACAAGGAGCACGAATGCAAGCCGTCGTCTTGCAGCCTGCTGAATCAAATTCTTGAAAGAATTAAAAAGTTATATGATATCTTCTTTGTGAGAAGGAGGAGAATTTGGTAAAAAAAGGAGCAACCTATCAAAATTGATAAAAGGAATAGAGAAGACGGAAGAGGTGTCGTGGTGTAGTGGTACATTCACTTGACTCTCAATCTTATACCGATGCGGGCATGCGGCTAACCTAGGTCAATAATAATAATAATAATAATGATGATTTTGATACTTAAAAGAATGATAATACTCCTCCTACTACTACTACTACTACTACTACTACTCTACTGCTAAAAATAATAATGATAAGTATACTAATAAAATGACAATACTCCTCCTACTTCTACTACTTCTAATAATAATAATGATAATAATGATATTGGATATATTATAGCACACAGCACCACGCAAGGTGCTCCAGGCTATCCAGCTCTACTAGACTACCGTTTTAGGTGCTCACAGCATTAAATGAATACCTTTATACCGGTACCCATTTAACACCTGGGTGGCGAGTAGCACATGCATGTAGTATGATGTATTGGTAAAGGGCTATAATCTAACCGCGAACCATATGATCGACAGCCCGATGACGTATAGACCAAGACACCTCTTCAAATTAGACGTCATTAATTCTATTTATTTTGACCATTAATCACACAGTGTAAATAAATGTTCTTGAGACGATTGGAAGCAGAAGGGAAAACAAATTTCTATACGGAATTAATATAAAATCTAACATTTAAGAATGATATTAGCAGAAAAATATAAAGCCAAAATGCAGATTAGTTTTTATGATCAGGCGAGTATAATAATCATCATAATAAATGTAAATATTAACCAGACCTAAACCAACATTAACAATTAAAATGGTAAACTATTACGATATCACTTACCATGTTAGTAGTCTTCCTGGGATCCTCTTGAGTTCTGATTTTCTCGTCTTATACCGATCTATATATTACAATCTTTTCTAGCAATTCATTTCGATATGTGACATTGAAAAGATGCTACAGTTAAGCAACTAGTGAAACAGAAAGCAGGTAATATTCTAATAGTTTCAAGTTCATAAACTTATTTTCTTCCATACCTGTATTGATCTATTTATTGATTTTGACATTATGTAGTAACGCTGCATAATATCAAAATCAATAAATAGATCAATATAGGTATATGGATGAAAACTTGTCCATGAATATGAAACCTATTGTTTGAATAGAGAGGGATATCAATCTAGTTAGATACAAAGAGAGAGAGAAAGAGAGAGAGAGAGAGTGAGAGAGAGAGAGAGAAAAAAAAAGGTTAAAGAGTGTGCTTGTATTTGAAGGTTTGTGAACAAAGATTGATAAAATAGATAAATAGATATATAGAGATAGAGAGGGAGAGAGAGAGAGAGAGGAATAGTAAATTAATACAAGATTTCTAGAGCGAATTTGAAAAGAGAACTAGTAAAAGAGAGGAAGAAAGAGAGAGAGAGAGATAGAAAAAGAAATCGAGAACAGGGGCAAGAAATTTAAAGATAAAAGGGCACACTGGTTATGAATACTGTCCTCAGTCAAAAAGTCAATCAATTAACCTGCAAAAAAGTACTATGGAAACAGACACGTAGTCCTCGAACGTGATATCGAGCAAAGAATACAGCGAATGCATTCTAAAGTGTCATCGATTTCATTCCAGTCATATTGTATTGTTTTCATATTAATTTTACATTACCTTAAGTGCTCTTTACAAGTTCATGGTATATGGATTTATAAATAGACATATACATGCATACCAAAGACAAACCACTACCCCTTCCTTCCATCGATGACACCATGGTAGCTATCCAACAATTAACGACATCAAAAGGTAAGTCAAGAAACACAACCATTATGGTGCGATTAACCTAAATAATTTTCTAAGAATTTAGGTGAAAACATGGTGTCGTGGGCTGCAGGCTGTTACACTATTGGTGGTATATTGGTATTGGTATCTTTTTTTTTCAATATCACAATATTAAACAAAATACAAAGAACATGCATGTAGATAGTAAAATCAATGGTATAGTGAATGGCTGGATAACCCATTCGGCTTTGTTAGTATAACAAAACTGTTCATCCTTGGGGTCCAGGAAATTAAGATGATAACAGTTATTGTACAATAAGGAAAATAACAATACAACATAAAATAATATAATTTAAATACATAAACCTTAATCATATTAGAGAAGCATAAACACCCCCATCCCAAGCATATTTTGTTACAGATCAGAGCAAAACTGATTTCTTAAATTTAGATTTTGCAAAAACTATTTAAGCTGTTGTATAGCTTAATAGTAAACGGTAAGGCATTGTACTCACGTGAGCCTTTATACACAAACATTTTCCGGCAGCATTCACTCTTTGGTTTGGGGAGTTTAATATTCCCCTGTGATCGTAGAGAATATGGATAATTGCAGTATTTGAAGGACTCCTTTAAAAAAGGAGGAGCCAAATTACTCAAGAATTTATAGACCAATATTTAAATGCAATTTACGTCTTGATTGAAAAGATTTCAATCCTGATTTAACACGAATATCGTTGTTTAAAAGGTCCGTTGCCATGGTTTTTTGTCTTTTCATTATAACTTAATTTTGATATTTTTTTAACAGTAGGTAGGGCGGCTTTTTTCGCCCCCTGGATCCGCCTATGGGTTATGAAGTGTACTTGCTCTCCCCTCCCTTTCTCCCCTCTCTCTTCTAGCCCCTAGAGTATGGTGAAACAAGGCAGGATGTATCAACTTCTAGCAAGATAGCTAATGTAATGAATGTATTGCATAATGATAATAACAAAAAAAGAATAATAATATCTACATTCATTTCTCACATATCTATTTCCGAGAGGTGCTCAATGCATATACAAAGTACTATTATAATCTTCTCTTTAGCCCAGCTGCCGTATGGCGCTCACAACGTTCAATTAATATATTCCTACCAGGTACTCATTTACTACACCAAGGAAAAGAGTGGCAAATGGAGATCAGTCTCTTGCAAATAGATTGTCTAATTTATCAGTTGGATGTTCTTATTATACGATATGTTTGTAATCAGTTACAATTTACAATTTTGTACTCATATCTTTTTTCTTAAGTTCATTAGTTTTTTAATTTATAATCCTTGTTAATTTTGTTATTTATGTGTCCCAAGTCTGTGAATATTTGATATGTATTTTATTTTTATTTTGCAGGGCCCTCACGGATAGCAGTTAGTTAATTGCAGAGGAACCCTGCCAATAATAAATAAACTGTAAATAAACAAATTAGATAAAACATAAACTTGCCTAAAGAAGATGAAGAGGAGTAAAGAAGAAAAGATTAGAATTAGCACATTGAATAAGAATGTAAAAGGGAACGAAAACACATCGAAAGTGATAAGGTCGAATGAAAAAAGGTATTACATGTACATCGAGATCACTTATTATATACTAAGAGCGGATGCATGAACTAAAATGAAAACAAGTTCACTGATCCTTGTTAATATTCGTTTTTAATTTTACATTAGTAGTTCAAGTCCATATATAAATAGATTTGTCGCACATTCTGAAATATTTCCTATTCTTCATTCTTTATTATACAACTGCAAAACGGTAAAAGCCCAAAGTAAACTACATGTTATTTGAGCTGTACATGGTTACATTAGAAGACATTTTCTAAGCCTGAACAAATGGGCAACCAAACATGAAATCAGCAATATACCATTTTTTTAAAGAATAGCAAATAACATAATTATATTAATGAAGGGCCATGACCGCAGTTGTCTGTATTCAGACCTAGTACTTGATGATGATGACCTGCATTTTCACATCATACCGACACTATCCAAGATCTGTTGATGATTTGATGATGGTGAAATGGACATACCTTACACGCTTAATCAAATAATTTTCCATTTACACTCGTATTTTCCCATCAAAACCAGTGTAAAATAACCGTCTACCTCTTCCATCTCTCTTCTTTCTCTCTCTCTCTCTCTCTTTCTGTCCTTCTTTTCTCTTTTCGCTCTCTTTCTATATCTCTCTCTCTTCCTCTTCCGCTGTTATTGTATCTTTATTTCCCTTCCTCTTTCTCTCTCTTTATATCTCTCTCTCATTCTCGCTCTCCTTCTATTTTCCTCTTTCGCTCTCTTTTTTATCTCCCTCTCTCTCTCTCTCTCTCTCTCCCTCAGTTTTGCTCTTTTTCTATCTCTCTTTCTCTTCCTCTTTCGCCCTTTTTCTATCTCTTATTTCTTCTTCTTTCGCTCGCTTTATTTTTCTCTAATTCTCGCTCTCCTTCTATATATCTCTCTCTTTCTCTTCCTCTTTCGCTCTATTTATATCTTTCTCTCTCTCTCTCTCTATATATATATATCTCTCTATATCGCTGTCTTTCTGTATCTCTATCAGTCTCGCTCTCTTTTTTTATCTCTCTCCTCTCTCTATCCCTTCAACCCCTTTATTTTCTTTTCTTTTTTCTCTCTATTTCAATTCAAGTTAAATAATGTATCTTATTCAATCACTGTAAAACTTCACTTCAGCCTGACGGCATTTGATTTTTTTTCTTCTTTCTAATAGGTCAAGTTTATCCATTTGCCTGTTGGCTTGTTTACTTCTTAAAATCTATTTGAAAATCCTAATTTAGCAAACTCCTTTTTTTCGCTCGGTGGAAAAGTTTCATGCTACCTCGTTAGCATATTTAAAATAGTCCAACACCCACCCTGATCACAATACATCAATATCTAATCTCATAATGTTGCAATAATATAATTGGTGGTAGGACCAGCAATATCGTCATTTCATTGAGGCCAGCAGACCATTCTTCTGAATCTTCTGAAATTGAAATCAGCAGGGCGACATTCCGCATGTCACTATATGGCAGAGGTGGTATGCTAGAGCGTGTTTCTAAAGTTCTCAACAGATGGGGCTAATACAGAAATACAGACTGCTGGTCGGGGCCGTTCCATGCTCGACCAGAACAATTAAATAATTGATTGATTACTAGTAGTATACCGTGCACGCTGTTACCATGGTGATAGATATCGATAATACATGTACGTGACATCCGAACGATGAACTACTACAATACAAATCAATAATTAAATATTTCGATTGAATTTGACCATTAAATGCATGTACTAGTTATTATCGCTAATTACCATTCCTTCTCGGTAATAGCCTATTTTTGCTCGTTGAAAAACAACAACACGTGGACAGTTAAGAGGCTTTGTGTTTTAGGGCACTGGAAATGTGAGTCTGCATGCATAGACTCTACTTTGACTCAGAAAACCAACATATCAAAATGTTTGGAGCTGAATGGACCCTATTAAGCCTTGAACCATGTCTTATTTTGTCAGACCCTGGCTGTGTCAAACAGCTAGATGGCCTATGGAATGCATGGTCCTACAGTACAGACACTCTATTTCACAAGGGTTTGAGTCAGCAAACTAGGGCAATGATATATCAACAGATAAATTGTCCAATATACTGCCTATATATAATCACACCCTTACCAAGTTTTTTAATTTTGTGATTATGTAAGAAATTGACTTGTTCCGATTTATGTATCGGGGGGGGGGGGTGGTTGACTTTTGGGGACTACTTTGGTTTGTTTTTTTGCGATGGGATTTCATTACTTTCACTACCCGTTGGCGATGGTTCTCCATATGTATGTGCTACATCTGTGTAATTATTCCCCTCTTTTCCTCAACTAAAATGATTTCTCTAAGTGACACTTTCGTGCTATAAGCTTAACATTCTTGAATATTTTAATATTTGATGACATTGCCTTGATTGTGTGGTGGCTAATTTTCCGCATCTTTGATACATTTTGTCTAAATCTTGTTTGATATTGCTGCGTGATGTTGCCATTGTTATTTTATTGTATTCCTTTTGTATTTTGGCACCGTTTTATTATAAAGTGAATATCTGATAGCTTTGTAAAACAAATATTATCGGCCTTGAGCTGCATGTCAGTTGATTTTTTAATAAACCAATTCAATTTAATACATCTCAAAGATTCAACAAAGGTCCTAGTTCAAGGAGTCCGCCTTTTATTCTTGAGATACGAACAACACAAAAACATCAATCTACAAAATTGTTAACTGTATGTTTACATTAGGTTGATTATGCAATCATAATATCAGAAGTTACATCCGTAGTGATCCGTAGACATGTCTGTAGTAATCATTATTTTTGATTTGGGTAGTTTCACTTGCACGACCGAGTCTAGGTAACTAGCCTATGTACGCTATGATATAAAGATACAAATTTGCTCCCAAACGGTGGCTGGCGCAGTCCTCTTTAATAGGATGGGCATTTTAATATCAAAAGATGTGGCGCAATTGCAAACATGCTTAAGTAAACCCTAAACGATTAGAGTTTGCATTCCAGAAAGGGCAAAGGGTACGGGGCACGTGGGAGGAGAATGGGGGGGGGGGGGGGGGGGGGTGGGGGGGGGGGCTTCGTGCGCCCACGTCTTTGGTTAATGTCGTAGATAACCTAGACTGTGTGATGACAAAGGACGCGTACAATAACATAGACCTGCTAGACCTTTAGGGGTGCCGGATATACTGGGGTGCTGCGTGTATAGAGTGATGTAGGGGTGCAGGCCTTCTATTGATGCTACGAATAAAGACACATCTTTAGACTAAGACCATAGCGGAATAAAAGGAACAATACCTTTCAATAAGTCTAATATATGAAGAAGAAAAATTCTCGAAGATACAACACATTACGAATACAGAGACGCGCATCTAGGTGTCATGTTCTCGGGGATGGGTTGATTTATAAGAATTGTTGCTATTAATTCTCTCCAATATAAATTTCACTTATAAAGGGGCAATCGAGGTCATCGCTAACGATCCCTCTGTTAATCTCATATACATCCCCATTTGATGAGAGGTAGATCTCGCCTTGAAAGACCATGAAATCTTCAATGTTCCCTTCGGACCAAATGCCATTGAGCGATTGGTTTTCTCCGTTAAAGTCCATCTGCATGATGTTGTATTTTCCATTGAGCAGATCAACAACGAAGAAAACGTGACTTCCTGCGAAGAAATAAATATATATGCATGGAAAAATGCTTTAAAAATGAAAGGTATCTTTCCTTTTCGACAGTTTATTCAATCTATATCAAAAGTAAGTTTTTAGATATTTAACACAAAAAAAGAGTTAATACATTTACCTTCTCGGGTTCCCTTTCTGGTCAAATGATTTGGGGGATTACAATGAACATGTTATTGCGTGTATATAAGGCATGCCAGATTATAGGTTTTGCCAGGGGGAGAGTGTCCTCTCTGAGCCCCCTTAATTTGACAATAATATAGAGATATCGACTGCTTTGAGAGGCCTGGCTGTTTTATATGCTCAAGGGAACATGCGCGCATCTTGCCATTACCCAGAGGCGCGCCTAAAGCAGTCGATATGTCTTTTATATGCCGAATTAAAACAAAAATCTACCAAGAATTGAAAGCTTATCCTTTTATTGAGTAAAGATTGGTTAAAACATCACGGATAATCTGAGAAACTGTCTGTTTATCTTCGCTTGAAAAATGACTGAAAGTTTCAATCATTTGGGAATCGCAGACAAAAAGCACTTTTTGGGTTCCGCGCTTGCACAAAGAAAATTGTAACACATAAACCAATGGGTATCTGAGAACAACTGATTTATGCGACCTGTTAACCGGGGCAACGGATATCACTCATGAACTATTGACCATTTTTTCGTCTCTTTGAGGGAATATCCAAAATCACGACTGCAATTTCGACCAATCAGATGGCTAGATTTCTAAAGAGAGGTATATAGAGTACCGAAGCTGTGACATCATAAATATCTATTTTTGGAATTTCTCAGTTATTTCTTCATTTTCCTAAAGACCACCAAAAATAATGTCCAAATGTCGAAAACCAATTATAGGTCAAGTATTGGCTGATATATGACCATCTGAATAAAAAGATTTCCCATGGGAACTTAGTGTTAAATTGCTCTGGCTCGTAATGTAATGAACCAGAGCAATAGAACACTGAGTTCCCATAAGCAATCTTTTTTTCTTCAGATGGTCATATCTCAGCAAATACTTAATCTATTCAATTGGTTTTCGACATTTGGACACTATTTTTGGTGGTCTTTCGGAAAATGAAGAAAAAACTCTATAATGCAAACTAAATATCTCAGCTGTAAAAAGAACAACTTACCGACTAAATCCAAGGAGAGCCCACATATTTCATTATTGGCTGCAGCTGCATATAATGTATCGGTCCCCTGGGAATCTGTCCTGTGGATCTTCTTTTTTGTTGCCCAGAATATCGCACTGTGGTAGCAACAAGGAGACAACATGTATATCAGGAAGAGAGGAAAGAATGGTTGGGAGAGAATGAGAAACAGAGAGAGAGAGAGAGAGACAGACATAGAGAGATATATATATATAGAGAGAGAGAGAGAGACACACACACACACACACACACACACACACACACAAACAGACAGAGGTAGTGAGGTGACGAAACGAACACGAACGGAGATCTATTAAGAATAAATCATAGTCAAGATAATTCCATAAATTGGGGTAAAAATTGGGGTAAATATTCCAACTATATGAGCGACAGTGTAAGACAAAAATAGGCCTAGTTATTCGGAATTCTTTTGGCATTCCGCTGCTATCAGTGAAAAAGTAGATTTGGTGTCTGCTCGCTATATATAAGGACCGCTATTAATTATTAAAAAGACCGCTATTCATTTAGTCGCGCGTTATGGATAGCGTTCCTTATGAATGGCGGTCCTTATCAACAGCGAGGTAAATTGGCTATGGTTTGGTCGCTATTTATAAGAGCCGCTATTCATTTTGCTACGCGTTAGGGATAGCGGTCATTATGAATAATTGTCCTTATGGATAGGGAGCTTGATTCGTAAATTTCATACATAATAGCACATTTTATTAATTAAGAACGTAACTCTAAGGCCTCCTGGTACTGTAATCTTAACATTTTCCTTCACACAAGCTCTTGATTATTAATTTCGAATCAAACAAGGCACCTTCAAACTTACGTATCAGTAACAGCCAAGTGTTCAATCTCCCAAGCTCCATTGTGAGTCAAATCTGTTTTCATTGCAGTACCGTCTAGGTTCATAGAAATGATCTTCTTGTCACACGAACAGTAGAGTTTTCTTCCCACCATGTCGATGTCAATCTCAGACGGATCTAGTAGGGGAATATAGGAGAATACAAGAACATGAATAGGGTTAGAAAGGGAGGAGAAAAGTAGAAAGGACGTTAAGAAAAGGGAATTGGAAAATGAGAACGTAGGATGATGATGAAGAAGAAGAAGAAGAAGAAGAAGAAAAAGAAGAAGAAGAAGAAAGAAGTAGAAGAATAGGAAGAAGGAGGAGAGAGGATGAGAGAAGAAGAGAAGGAGAAGAAGATGATGATCGTGATGAGGAGAACGGTGATGATGGTGATAAGGATGATGGTGATAAGGATGATGATGAATGTGATGATGATGATGATGATGATGATTAAGAAGAAGAAAAAATATGACGAAGAAGAAGAAGAAAAAGAAGAACGAGAGAGAAATGAACTTTATTAATAAAGAAAAAGAAAAAGAGAAGTAGACATGAAGAGACGGAGCGAGAGTGAGATCAACAGAGTAGAGAGTAAAACAAGAGAGATAGAGAGTAGAGGAGGGGGAGGGGGGAGGGGGGGGGGGGGGTTGAGAGACAAGAGCAAAGGAGTGAATATGCTATGAAGATGCAAGAAAACAACAACATGCTGAACGATACTCTCTTTGAAGGTACCTTAACAACTAAGAACGCAATATATCGTAACTGTACATGTATTGCCAGAAATATCCTATAGCAACAAGGTGGAATATCAATGTGATAATGGATTTTTGTCGTCTGATTGTAAACATCGAGAACAATGTATCATAGAGATAATTAGCTCATTAGTTTAACAGTGACCGTAGTAACATAAGAGACCCAGGTTTCGAATAATAAATTACAATGTATTTTAATAAGACTAAAGTATTATGATGCAAAGGGCGTAAATATTCATTAATGAATGACACACGCCTTTAAGACTAAAACAACAACAAAAAGCCCAACGGTCAAATCATAGATCATGTATGTAGCAAAGCCGTTATCCTAAAGCTGCATTACGGTCAAAAGGTTACTTTGATAACAGAAGAAACGTTTCATATGACTGTAAAAGTATTTCAATCGAGTATAAGTCACAGCTAGTGCGCCTCCAAAATGAATAGGGACTTTTAGAATGAGTGGACGAGAACACGACGTACGCCGACTGATCATGCGTGTCAACGTACTCAACTGCCCATGCTGACTACAATTAGAAATCTTTTAGATTGCACTCGACGATACATGTATGCAGGAAGTAACACTATGAATTACATGACAGACAAAGAAAGAGGACAAAATATACAGTTCCTCATTCTACCCTCAACAATAGGCCATTTTCTTAATGTAACCAAATTTAATGCATAGGTCTTTGTGAAGTGCCTCAATACAAATTATTTCATTCACCTGATAGGAATAGTAGTATTTCAATAGTCAGAATGCAACTGCATATATTAAGTGTTGCTAGGTAGGTCAAGCCATAATGTTTGTCCAACGTGGCAACAACTAATGTATGCAGTTAGGATTCTGTCTATTGAAATACTATTATGTTTAACAGGTGAATGAAATAGTTTGTATTGAGGCACTTCACAAAGACCTATGCATTAAATTTGGTTACATTACGGAAATGGCCTATTGCTGTGGTAGAACATCCCTTCACTGCTCTTATGTAAAAATGTGTAGAACAGGTGAATATGCATGTGACACTTGTTCTACACATTTTTACATAATAGCAGGGAAGGGATGTTCCTTTGTCTACCTGAGGAACTGTATATTTTATGCGCACGCGGCATATACTAGTATCGTACTAGATTGAGGAAAATCAAGGTTGACGCATTCTCGATCGCCGACTGAGACGACGTGACGCATGCGCAGTGCCTTAAAATGACGTCACACGTTGCAGTCAAAGCTGAAAACGTGCAAATCTAAAAGTCCCTATTGTCTCGTTATCTGAGAACATGCATTGTCCTCCAAAAACGGTCGTTTCTCTGACTGATAGTAAACTATGATATTATTATTCTGTGCATCTCACCGCGACAGTCAACCGTGATTTCCCAGCACACGTAGTCTTGCCCATCTAGTGTTTCACTGCATATCTCATCTGTTAATCCGGTGCTCAACAAATAGATCTTCTTGTCGACGGAGTCGAAAGCGATGTCCTCTGACCACTTGTCGAAATCCGAGACTCGAGTCTCGAGAACGATGAACGAGCTGATAGTGAGGTCGGATATGTAGATGTCATCGGTGCATTCATCGAGCCCGAAGATTATACGAGTGCCTGTACATGGGGTTTATAAAGGGTCTATACAAATAATGGTGTAAGTACGATAGGGATCACGTGATCCCGATAAGCCAGATACTATCTCTGCGCAAGGGCAGATAAAGGTCATTTGTACGACACTGTAAAACCCTTCGAATCTATACTATTGTGCATTAACATTACGGATATTGTTTGCATTCATAGAAATTGCACTGGATGATGAAAAAAGACCTTGAATTTGTTGTCTAAAGTTATAAAATCAACCAATACTAAACTACGAGAATACTGTAAAGCAAAATACAATATTTTCTTTCAATTATTTTATCAAGATCATGAAGGAAAACTAATTATAGCAGTGCACATATCAGAAAATATAGAGGTCAGAAAAATAAAATTTCCATATTTCCAGCCACAAACGCCAAATTGAAATGTATTGTAAAGGTATGTCAAATTGTCAACATTGTTTAACACTGAAGTAGTGGTTAACTCAAATTAAATGTTTGGGGGATGCATCGTAAATATAAAAATCACTGTAGGGTCAGCAAAAAAAAAGAGAGAGAGAGCTGGAGTTAGAACCGTCAAGACTAATTTTAACATTCTAATATTATCGTCAAAATGTTTATATTTGTGGCTATTGTTTCACCACTGTCGACAGCTGGCGCATGTCATTATGGACCATGTAATATCACGTGCCGAGCAGAAAAGAAGCTATTGGCATGACGTAGCCAACAATTACGTTTTTCCTTTTATGGCCACCCACAATACCTTAGGCATGTGCGCCCCTGTCGACAGTACTCACACAATAGCGAGAAAACATTGTTCCTTTACTCAGTAACCGGTGGGGGGGGGGGGGAGGAGTGACAGCAAGGATAATGTTGTTACTTACATTATATTACAAAGCTGTAGGTAATTAGATAATAGCAGGGGATACAGCCCCTTTCCCAGATAATGTTCGGTGTATTGTCCATTATGACATAGACCGACTACACTGTGTTACCAATACAGTTTCTTGAAATGATTGTGACAATATGATTTATTCTAGATAGATGAAGTTTACATATTCTCTGAACTTTATTGATTCTCAGAAGATATTGCTTTCAAGTAGGTTCGTTTTATTTATTACCTGTAACCAAATCATTTTGCATTACAAAAGGACTAATTACAATCTATTAAGAATAAAATCATGCTGTTACAAATCATTTATGAGCAGAGGTCAGCAAATTATTCGAACACTTTCTTTTTCTTTAGAAGAAAAAGTGAATTCATTGATAATAAACTAGAAATTTCCATTTTTCACATTTCAATTACAATGCAGACTGGCCTAATGTGATTTGCATACGGGTCTTAATCGTTTACTATCTACTGAAGATAACACGGCCCTGCTGAATAAGAGAGTTTACAGATAGCACATGGTACAAATGACCCCAAATATCCACAGATCTTTTACACATGGAGAAGTTCTACTTCGAGCATCTTAGAATAATAACTGCCAAAGTCCTAGATGTACTTCATGAATACCTTTTGTTTGCCCTCTTGAAAAGAATCCTTCCACCTGCGTATCATAGAATGTACCGTTGGTGCATATATAAATAATGTTACATAACTTTCATGAGCGTATATCCAGTATTCATCTCTGTGGGTTTTTACCTTCTTGGTACAAATTACCTTTTTCTGCCCATGCGCAGATTTTATCTATGAACTGGCTTATACGCTTGATTGAATCTTTGTGCAACTCGTCAACTAAACAAATGAGGTATCATCGAAATATTACACGTATACAAGTTTGGCCTCGGAGAACTATTGATTTTGTGACAAAATCGATCATATAGATTTGCAGTTTTAAGTTTTCAAAGTTAACAGGAGATGAGAGTCTGTAAACTGCAGTTTTAATTGTATACAGCTGAGCATCCAGGAGATCGAAAAAGGGAAAAGAGAGTAAGAGAAAGAGAGAGAGAGAGAGAGAGAGAGAGAAAGAGAGAGAATGATAGAGAGAGAGAGACAGTGATAGAGATAGATAGAGAGAGAGAGAGAGAGAGAGAGATAGGGGGGCAGAGATGGGAGATAACCCCCCCCCCCCCAAAAAAAAAAAAGAGATAGCCTATAGGTAGACACGTGTGAGGGATGCCCTTACAAAGCAAGATGAGATATTCAAAAGTAGAAACAATAGCCTTTGGATACTGCTACATTCATGCAGAAAATATAAAAAGGTATATCTTAAAAACTGCGACCTCAAAGTAATGGCTCATACACATGTAACATTTATTTTAATTTAAGAGGATAAATAAGGGGTGAAAAGTGGAATGGACATCTACCTGAACCTGATGTCTTTCTCTCTGGATTGGCACTCGGAGATTGTGGTTTCTGAGTCGTTGACGGTCCCTGTGTCGTCATCAAGCTGGATGAACGATGTGGAGTGGACAGGGCCTTGCTCGTCTGAGAGGGCGTACTCTTGTCGCTAGCAGTAGACATGATCGGTTGGTCAGTGGTGGTATCTTGAGGAGGGGGCGGTGTCATGTTGAACATCGCGATGCCTATCGGTTTTTCTGTTGATTCTGAATTGAGGATGATGTGGAGAAAAAAACAGGGCAAAGAAAGAGTTTTCTCGTTTTATCATGAAATAAATGACCCCTTTTTATAAATGCCACTTTATGATTTTTAATATGTTTTTTTTTTATAGTGAACTATGTTATAACATTAATTAAAACATTTTAAACATTCATCAGAATTTGCAATGTTTGTGGAAAACTGTCCCAATTTTGACACAACAGTCACATTTGTCACTCTCTACACGGGGTAAAAATTGGGACACTGTGCGGTAACCTAAAAATAACATTGGAGATCAGAACATTGCTCTTGGCGAACTCCCCCTCAAAATTACTCTTTAATTAGATAGTCAAGTTCCGTGCATTCTTAGTATTTGTTATTTTTTGCAATTAAATGAGGTAATTAATCGTTTTCTTGCAGGAAATTAGTTTTATGTTTCATCGTTGAACGTTATTGGTGGTTTATTTTAGCCAATGTTTTTTACACGTGAGAGAGAGAGATATAGAGAGAGAGGGGGGGGGGTGGGGAGAAAGGCTAGATGGGAGAATTGGAAGAGATGACGAAATATAGAAATGTGTCAAATTGGTAAGAAGACAGAGAGGAACAGAGAAACAAGAAATGAGAGTTAAATATAGAGGGGGAGGTGGGAAAAAAGATGGATGGGTATAGAGAGAAAAGAAAGAGGAATATATCGAGAGACAAAAAGGGAGAGAAAGAGAGAAAGAGAGAGAGAGAGAGAGAGAGAGAGAAAGAGAGAGAGAGAGAGAGAGAGAGAGGGGTGTGAGTACAAATAATGTGGAGAATAAAGTATTTCAACTGGCAATGTGGCCCATGAAAGAAAAACAAATTATTAATCGATGAACTATTAATACCGATTCGCGAAGTAGGAGAGAGAGAGAGAGAGAGAGGGAGAGCAAGAGAATAAATGAATTACTCATTTAACATCTACTGTAGATGATACGTAATAATAAAAAAAAACTGCAATAGTATAGTATTAATGACTGCTTTGAGAGAAATAGTTGTTTTTATACGCTCAAGGGAAGGTTACAATAGCCCAATTGTAACCTTTCCGAGAGCGTATAAAAACAACTATTTCTCGAATATTAAAGCAGTCATTAATACTTTTATATGCCGAAAAAAGTAATCTTATGACACCACATCGGCCTTTCTCTAGTTTATCTGCACGGTTGTTTTTTATGAGTGTATCTTTGAGAGTAAAGACTAGATCTAGATTCTAGTCTAAGCAAGATATTTTTACAATTTTGGGTTGGGCCGGCCCTGTGGGTAATATGGAGAAGAACCTGCGCTTTCATAATGACACCTCACTTATTGAGTATCACCTGTTCAGGATCACAACAGATATAAAGGTTTGAATCTCGAATTGAGAAAAAAAACTTGACTTTTTGTGCATGGTCGCGCAATGCACGTAGACTGCATAGAGACTGCATTGCGTGCAATCTCTATGGGAAGAATTTTAGCACACAACATCGGGTGCGCGATCAGACACCCTAGACTACTAGATCTATTTTCGTCTACGTCTATGCTGGTACTCGTCAAAAGCATTTTCAGCAACTAAACGAACATGTTTATGAATAATTTCACGCATCATTTTTGTTGTTCTTGCTGTCAGCGAGTCTTGCATTTGATAAGTTGAAATCTTGGGAGAGTTTCTTCAGCCATTTTTGTCTTGTTTGGAATTGTCTTGTCTTGTATGAAAATACCGACCAATTCTTCGCACACGTACGGTATCCTCGATCGCTCAAACCATTTTTTAACATGTGAACCTATGGGTATTTCACCAAGACTGAACTATTTTCCCAGTAACCATGGTAACTGGGATTTTAGAACTATTTTTTAGAACTATTACACGGGTTAGGAATTTTACCGGGAATTTTACAGGAATAGTTAAAGTTTATGAATGCAATTTCGACCAATCAGATGGCTGGATTTCTTAAGTGAGGTATATAATCGGAGCTACCTAATGATTTCTCGAACGAATAGTATCTGTCATGTTATTGATGCATATCAAAAGGCTATCATTCTCGAGCATACGTGACATTAGATCGATTTTTAGTTTTACACTAGATTTCATTATAAAAGTATCACCTCCACCCCCCCCCCCCCAAAAAAAAGGTAAATGAGTGTTAGGCAACTATACACAGTGGACAATTACTATTCGATAATATATGAGAGCCGTGAACTGTGAACAAGACGAATAGTGCATTCAGAGAAGACAAAATATAAATTTGCCAAGCCAGTGAAGTTAAAATTAAGTGTAACCATCTATTCCAGCAAGATTTTGTTTTCATCCTACATGTAGATAACCTCAGAGTTGCTGCCTTAATTTACATCTATATTAGACTAGAGCACCAATAGGCAACAATGGAGGAGGGCTATATAATAATATGTACCGGTATATAGATCATTACCTGAGATAGTTGTACCTTGTTTTGTAGTCAGCAGTTGTGAGGCATGACCCCTCGTGGGTAATTCAACTTTACTCGTCAGAGGACCGACCGTTTTTTCTAAAGATGGAGGGGTCCACTTAATGGTAGGAGGACTAGAAATGTCTAGGCTAGTCAGGGATTGCTTTATTGTCAAGGGTTGTCGCGATCCTTCCAACGTAGTCTTGTTGCTTAATTCAGGTGACGGTACCATGGCTGCAAATAGGAACATCAATGTATCATCGTATCGTTACAACATATACTTATCTATAATACACACATATATATAATATTAAAAACGATTGCAATACAAATTGTTTAGCGTTTTCTTCTTCACTATATGACCGGTCTCAATTTTAGTTCTTCAGACATTGAATTGAATATAATATAATGTATATATAAATAACCCGACGGCATGAAATACAACTGTAACGAGTGAAAAAATGAATAGTATATGCATATAGGCATACACAAGATAATGATCGGGAGGATGAATACAAAAACGTGGAAATGTTAAAAGATAATCCGATATCATTTGTACGGCAACAAGTGCTACGAGCTTTGTTCCGTCAAAGATATTATTAAGTTTAGAATTGGGTAGCTGTATAGTTGTAGGTGATTGTTGGGGTTACGGTGATGGATAGTAGTATTGGATCTAGGGTGAGTTTAGGATATCGATTTGTATTAAGTGAATATTGTAAACTGTAGAATATAGTAATCTTAGAAGATGATAGAGATTGCAATGATATCGACCCGGTTGATTGCTTACCAAATTCGCAATTTGGCCCGGTAAATTCTCGAGGACAGTGGCACGTGTAGCCATCCATAGTTTCCTCACACCAACCCTGTCT